>VZTV01111649.1:21251-36067 GCA_013400875.1 Anhinga rufa
GCCGTAAGGGGCACGGGTGCCCAGCCGCCCCGCTCCCGGGCTCTCGCACCCCCTCACCCACACGCACGCGCTCCCTCCCGGGGCGGAGCAGCGCCGCGCGGTGGCGGCCGCGCGCGCCGGCCGTTGGCGGGCTCGTAACGGCTGGCCGGAGCCGGCTGGCTTCAGTGGAGAGCTTCTCCACGGTTTCCTTACTTACTTACTGCCTCGAAGTCTTAAAGGAGAGAATCCCACTTTCATCCATGAGGTATATCTTAAAGAAAAAAACAAAACAAAACAAAACAAAAAAAACCCACAAAGTTCTTCACCGAAAGTTGTTTTTTTTTCCTGAGAGGAGGTAAGCTTTGCTGCTGCTGCTTGCATGTCCTGTATGAAGAACACCAAAGAGCTGTCAGCCCCACAAACCGGGGTGCTTCACAGGTGGCGGCTACTGCTCTTCGGTGAAGACAGACCCTTTGGTTTTCAGAGTGAAGGCAGCATTGCATCAACTCCTTGAAGTATTTCAAGACACTTGTCAAATTTTATAAATTACAATCCCAGGTCTTCGAAGTTTGAGAGCTTATACCTGGGACTGAGCCTATGTCAGGAAAAGAAGGCATTACGGATAATTTTTTTGAAAAGTTTTTTTTCCCCGCAGACTCTCCTCAGTCAAGATTAGCTGTCAAGCTGCTGTGCATGGACAATTTGAAAAAACAGATCAGTTGCAACTACTTTCAAAATGATAATTTAAAGGTGGCTCTTGATACTTTCAGCATTAGTACTCAAAAATATTGCTATCACCTATATTTTGGTTGGGCTTTTGAGTGTTCTTTCATGTTGCCCTGAGAAAGGAAAACATTAGACAGAATGACTTAAACTAGTATGATGACTTGACAACTCTTCAGCAATAACCTGAGTTTCTGTTGACAGCTACTTTACAGACAGAGAGCTGAAAACTTAACCACACCAGGTTATTCTCAAGGCTCTCTGTTGCTCTATTTAGGAAAAATACCATCCAAGAAAAATTTTGAGATGTTTTGAGGAGTTGTGTGTAGCAGAGGGCTGGTCACAAACTGAAAACAGACCATCCCCATGTTCTTGTATCCTTGCAATGCTTGGTTGCTCCCTATAAATCTTTCAGCTGAAAACACTCTGAAGATCTCTGTTGACCTAAGCACTAGTGGTGGCACAAGGACAAATTACTTTATTCAGAGATGGGTGATATATCCGAAACGCAGTGCTGCCATGATTGTAAGTGCAGTAGTATCGCAGCGTGGATCCTGAAGCAGTGGGGCATGAGGGGGCATGTTAGGGTACGGGAGGGAATCCCAGCAGCCCCAGTAACTCCTGACATTATAACTTCCTTCGTGCAGTGAAGTCCCTTGGCTCTTCAGGTCAGCTGAAGGGCAGGAGGTTTGATTTTAAAGGGAGAGGTAGAGAGAGGTGTCTCACTTTCAACCATCTGTCCAAAAGGTTTAATAGCATGAAGCACTGCCTGTTTCCATGATGGCTTTTTTGGTCTCTGGAAGGTTTCAAGCATTATTTCCCACCATCTGTACAAACTGGCCTTGACACCTTTTTGTAGGAACAATATTATTACTCAGGAAAACAGTGCGGTTCTAGAGTGGCCCTTCAGTAGTGCCACAGAAGGTTTTTAAGATAGAATTCAATAAATTTTGAACAGGGAAAATCTGCCTACAATGGGACTACACCCATCAGCTAACAATTTCCTTACCAAGAATTCCTTTCTGGATTCTTACAAGAATTGGTTTGGGCTGTCAACAAAACACTCTAGGACATTTGTAGAAAATGAGACAGGCAAGGATGCAAGATCCCTGGGGGAAACTTGAAGGGAGCAGCTTTAAAAATAAAGATCCGATTATGTACTGGTGAAAGCCCAAGCATGGAATTATGTTGAGGAGGTATGGAGGGCTATTTGTTAGTCGCATACCAGAACAGGAGGATCTGAAGCCAAGTAAGGGGGAAATAGAAAAGGTAAGACTTGTCTCCCTCAGGAATTTATTCAGAAGAAAAAAAAGCTCAGATTTAAACAATGGTGTTAAAAAGTGTCTTTGCATGTGGACTTTCTGACAGAGGGATTCCCATGAAAGAGCCATCCTGCTAGCTTCCTCACTCTCGTTTATCTTTAAAGGCGCACAGCACTGCCAGTGGCCAGATGCCACTTTAGTGTGCTCCAAATCCCTAGGTCCTTATGCTTAAAGGGTTACCTCCATTGTCATTAACACTAGACATATAAAACTTAAAATGACGTTTAAATTTTTACATTAAAATGAATATTTACATATTTTTCAGCCTTCCTTTAATTATCTTCTTTAGTACCACTTTTTGTCTTCCATCCAAGCCTCCATACAGGTGACAACCCCTGTTCCATGTGTAGACAGACTTTTAGCAGTATATGGTTTGGCTGGCACAGAAACAAAGTGTGTTCAAGAAGCATGTAGAGACAACAGTCAGGCAGGTATTTTTAAGATCAGAAGAATCAGGTTTGCATGGCAAGGTACAAAGAAAGAAGATCAAAAATAGACACCATGCTTCATGAAATGATAAAAAGGATCTCATAAGTTAAGGAGAAATATCTTGATCTTAGTCTGAACCTGAACTGCTGCTCAACATCATCAATGGACCTTTTTCAGATCAGCATTGATCCAAAACAGTGTTTTACCCCATACTATTTCTAATTTAAGCATCTATTTGCAAGTACAGAGGAGGATCACTCGTACCATAACTGTGCATCCAAACACAGTTTAGTGGAAAGACCCATAAACCCTGGTACATGTCATTAGTCGTAAACAAGCCACACCAAAGTGATACATGGCTCGGCAGTGCGGATAGCAGTTCTACCCACACAGTCAGCCTAAAAAAAGGGCTACAAATGCCTCCAGTTCAGCTTGCTGTGGCACTGCATGGTACATCAATAAAAAGAATTGGGCTTGACATGCCTCTGTGTTACAGAAGATGGCACTAAAGATATTTAAATGCTGAGAAAGGGTACTGCTACCTCAGGAGGCACAGTTTCATAGAATCATAGAATATCCTGAGTTGGAAGGGACCCACAGGATCATCAAGTCCAACTCCTGTCCCTGCACAGGACAACCCCAAATTCACACCACATCTCTGAGGGCATTGCCCAAGTGCTTCTTGAATAGTGTCAGGCTTGGTGCCATGACTGCCTCCCTGGGGAGCCTGTTCCAGTGCTCCACCACCCTCTGGGTGCAGAACCTTTTCCTAATACCCAACCTAACCCTCCCCTGGCACATCTTCCTGCCATTCCCTCGGGTCCTGTCATTGGCCACCAGAGAGAAGAGATCAGCGCCTGCCCCTCCTCCTCCCCTTGTGAGGAAGCTGCAGACCAGATGAGGTCTCTCCTCAGCCTCCTCTTCTCCAGGCTGAACAAACCAAGTGACTTTAGCTGCTCCTTGTACGGTTTCTCCTCTAAACCCTTCACCAACTTCGTGGCCCTTCTCTGGACACTCTCTAGTAGCTTTATATCCTTAATGTACTGTGGCGCCCAAAACTGCACACAGCACTCGAGGTGAGGCCGCACCAGCGCAGAGCAGAGCGGGACAATCACCTCCCTCAACCAGCTGCAGTGCAGTGCTTGATGCACCCCAGGGCATGGTTGGCCCTCTTGGCTGCCAGGGCACACTGTTGGCTCATGTTCAACTTGTCATTTGAAGCAAGAAGGATTAAAATCTTTTCTTCTCTAGTTGTTTTCTACATGGATGAATCAAAACACTTTATAACTAATTAACTAATATATAAAATGGTAATAAAAAGACTGAAGTAGTAGTTTAATCTCATATTAGGTAGTAATTATTATTATTGTCCCAATTAGTGATTATGTTCTGTTCTGTTAGACACTACTAACAAGCACGTCAGAGAACACAGCATATGAACAAATAAGAACTGGTGACAGGAATAATTATTCTTATTTCTCATTTGTAGGAAGACTTATTGTGTCTTCTAGTTTGTAGAAATGGAGGCACAGGAAGACTTAATGACTCATCCTAGGTTATACGGTTCTGAGAATGGCACTGAGATCCTAGGCTGGTGTTTTACCCACCAGAACAGGCTTCCTCTCGAAAGTCCTTTGGAAACTGCGGGAAGTCTCCTAATACAACAAAAAAAATCAGACTGCTGTGGGATATGTAGCAGTGAGATGCTTTCAGGTCATCTTCATGGAAGCAAAAGCTCCATGTGAGATGTAGCAGAGGAAGAACTATAATTGTACGAGCCAGGCATCTGTTAGGGGGAAGAATCAAAAAAGAGAGACACTGGACATGCGGAATTCTAAGAGGAATGGTGCTTTTTATCATTCTGTCACAGTGTGATGCTTTTTTTTCCACACTACTGGCAGAAATATGAAGAAGTAAAAATATTGATATTTGAAATACATTCATGCCTGCCACAAGCCTGGCAGAAAACTAACTGAGCTGAAAACTACTCAAAATGCAGAGTTCAAATAGTTCTCTGCTGAGTTAGCGAGTTAAATCAACTCATACAAAGGTTGAGAGATTGTGTCAGAGCAAGGGAGAAGATGGCCAGTAGGTGAGAAGCGGGGCCAGCAAAGAGGAGCAGAGAGCAGGGAAGGGTACAGCAGCAAAAGAGGGAAAAGGCAGTAAGACTTTTGCCTTTCTAGAGAAGTCACTTATGAAAATACAGCCAGAGGCTGTGGTTTGAAATTACAATGTGTGTAGGAGCGAATACAACCTATCATGTTGCCATTCCCTCTGCCCCTTCCACTCACTCCCTGCAGGTCTTCTTGCCCAGCGCCATGGCCTGCTGCCCCGCAGTCACGTCAGCAAAGAAGTTCCTGTGGCCTCACTGTAAGCCAGATCAAGGAATTGATCCAGCTAAAAAATAATCCAGCAAAGGAAAACATCGGTTTCTTCATCAGCTAAATCAGTCAGCCAATCCAGTGCTGAGCGCAGCTGTGCAAACAACTGTGCTGGCACAGGAAAGGTCCTGCAGTAAAGGCACTGTGTTGAACAGGGTGGGAGAGAGACACGGAGAGGATAAGAATGAGCAGGAAGGGATGACATCAGTGCTAATGCTTTAAACTAGTACTACCAGTGAACAAGTCATAGTGCCAAACCACAACCAAAGCTCCTAAACAAGGGTGTTCTTTTTCATTATATTCAGGATACGAGCAGATACTGCATGTTGTACCAGGAATGTACCTTGCTGACGTGCATGATGAATTTATAAAGGCCTCAAATGCTGGCTACCTTCCACAGAAAGGAACAGCAATAGATATCTTGATTTGAAATAGAAAAATAAGCTCATGCATAGGAAAATTTCTTTACAAAATTAAAACTGCTGCACAACGTGATGGTCCATCTTTGAAATGAAAGAAACCAGTAACACAAAATGGCATGCTATTGCTGTGAAACTTCTCCTGGACACAGACTAGGCTTCAGTGAACCCCACCAACGCTTGCATATATAGTCAAGTGAGCCCCAAAACTAAAAATTGATCTGGGTTTCAGTTTTCCTCCTGTTGGGAGGAATGCCTATTTTGTGAGACACAAAACCAATGCAGAAGGAGCTTTTAACCAACTGTGCTGAGGAGAAAAAAAAAAAATCCATCACCAACTTAATTTATATTAATTACAATTTTATTTACTTAAAATGCACCTCATATGCTTTGTCGGGTGGAATTTCTTATAGCGCAAGAGTTTATTATTACAATTGCTAGAAGCACAAAAGAACCATGCTGACAGATCATGTTGGATAGACCCCACACTGACAAGTACACTTGAATTTATATGAAAAAGATTTTGATTCAGCAGCTGAGCTTTGGTTCAGCAAAAAGAACCCGTACAACTGACTCTTTCAGTTAGGGTCCCCTTCCTCACAGATTTTAGAAGTTCCCTCTGTTCTGGAGCAGAGTCCTATACCTAGACCATCCTCAACAGATGTTGGGCTGAGTTGCCATTTAACGATCTTCAGTAAAGGAAAGTCTGTCATCCAACTCAACGCTTAGCCCTTTTCACAGACAGCTTTTGCAGTGACTAGCCTACATCTCACTGCAACATAAGCTTATTTTTTCTTGTCCTGTTGCCAGTGGATGTAAAGAGCAACATCTTCATCTTCTTTGCCACAATCTTTTACATATTTGAAGAGTGCTGTCGGGTCGTTCCTCAAACTTTTCCAGGCCAACTCATTTATTTCAGGCTTTCCTCACAGGTTCTGTCTTTAGACATTTTGTTGTACATTATTCCTGACTCCTGGATTTCTCCAGCTGATAAATGGGCTTTTTGGACAGATGGCACTCCAAAGTAGGGTCCAGTTAAGGACTTTCAGGTGCTAAGAAGAATGGAAACATTGTTTGAAACATCCTATTTTTCACCAACCTTTAATGCATACCAGTATGATGTTTTTCCATGTCAACAATATTACTGACTTATGTTCCACCCATGGTCTACTGCAAACTCCAGCTCTTCTCTGCAAAACTGTTCTTTGGTTCAGGACAGGCCTCCATCCTACAGTTCTGCAAGTGCTTAGTGTTTCACAATAGTAGCATTTAGTCGCTCCTAACTTCTCAAACTGCTTTTGTTAAACCATTTCTCCTGGTGATAAAGATCTTACCGAATTCTAAGCCTATCTTCCCAGGTATCTGCAGCTCCTCCCAGCTGCGTACAGTTTATCCCATTTGGTGGATCCTTACTCTCTGACAATGAGTCATTAATAACTATTTTACTGGTATACACAAAGGCTTTTATCATGGCATAGGCAGAAATTATTCCTGACAAATCCATTTTGCAATGTCTCAGTCTTCTATCAGATAACAGTGAGATAATGATTTAGTCAGTTTTTTCCTCTGCGTCTGTGTGCACATGTGTGTGGGTAAGTGTATAGACTGTTTTTGTTTATTTGTGCTGGAGAGATTGTGGAAGCTATTTAAACTGTATATTAAATACTCAGTCCATGGAAAGGATGCAACACTTGGGGCAGGGGCATGACTAACCATAAGCAGACATTACACTAATGATGCAACATACAATAGGTTTGAAATCTTTAGCACATAATAATTATAATTTTTTTTCCTCTGGCCCCTGTTGCAATGATCTTAACAAACAACACTTGATTAATTGTTCTGCTCCCCATGAACATGACACAGTTGTCACCTTTATCTTTCAGTTGGGGAAACTCAGAAACAATGGCATTCAGGGTTGCTATAATACTTTCAAATAAAGTGAAAGAGGTCTTGTGATAAAATAAATGTTGATAGTTGGATACCAAACAGAGAGCAAGTTTTCCAGTCACCCCATCAAAAGAAGGTGCAGCACTCCTGCTAATGTGTGGATCACTTAGAGATGTGGGAGCGATTTTTATGTGTTGTCTTAAAGGTTGAACCTCAGTAGGAAATGATCTGCAAAACACTTTTAACCAAAATTTCATGATCCCCACTTAAACAGTTTTAAGACTGCTATTGTCCTTCCCAGCTGACAGGCCTGTATTACCATAATTGCCAAGACAACAGATAAGATACACCTTGCCTAAGCAAGTAAGCCTGCCCAGCACAGCTTGTCCACTGAAAAATGCCGCCTGCTTCAGACCAGTGTGACTGCATTCACACACTACAGTATTTATTATTGTGGGTACTGTGCTGGGCGATGAGTGAAATGCTGGTTCTTAGCAGCATGCAGGATATACACCTCTGTTCTAAACATTCATCCACAACCTGCAGTGATTCACAGCTCAACTGCATAAGTTTTCTGTCAGTTCACTCAAAACATACTTCCCTAAACTGTATGTCATATCGACACCATATCACTCCTTTACCAGAAAGGCTTATGCAAGCATCTGGCTACCCGGTGGTATTCTTGGAGAGGATATTCTTTAGTAGATGGCCTATTCAAATACAGAGGATTGAGCATAGAGCAGGCAGATGTAAAATAATCCTTGAGTTAGTGGCAGTGATTTAATGGGCAGAAAAAGGGAGAAGCTATGCGCAATTATGTGGCCGAATTCTGAGGTTGACTTCTATGGTAGCACTGGGGGACCAGCCATAGCAGGGGCAAGCTACGTTCTCAAAGGTGGAGAGTCAGTGATTTGACTCGTTTCCTCAGATTAAAGTTTAATACATTTCCAAACCTAGGTTATAAAGACTTTTTTTTGGTGGCTAGGAAGGCTTAGAGAGAAAATACCCAGGTCAGAGCTGGGCCAACTTTACAGAAGAGAAATATATTCTGTGTAAGAAAATGACAATGACAAGCTGGGTTGGTCAGATGGGGAAAAAAGTGTATGTACCTCCTGAACCATCTTAAAGATCATTATCATTAGTCTTAGCTCATTAAGCCTCTGATAGTTACCATTACTGTCGTCACTGTCTACAAACAAGTTCAAATGACTCTATAGATAATAGGATGGTGAAAATCCAAAGAAACCTGTAATTAACACCCAGGGTAGTGGCTGTCCTGAATATCAGAACAAGTGACCACAAAATCCAGTGCAATTCTTTGCGTGTGATTTTGTTACCTGGTAAAACATATTAGCCTAAGTTGCAGGGGATAGAATTATGATCAGGGAAAAAAANNNNAGATTCATTTTCACCAAGTTCAGTTTGTAGCAAAGTGCTCTTAGCTGTTGCTTATCTGCTGCAGCACATTTTTTATAAAACTTTTAGCTGTGTTGCTATTGAATTGAACCTCCATGCTCTCCTCTGTATGGACCATATCATTTGTCTTTCATATTCTTGCTGTCAGGTAGGAAATAACACAGTACATTGGCTCATGATAACTGTAAAACATCTGAAGGCTTTTTTTTTTTTTTTTGTCTAAGAAAACCTTTAATAAAGGTACTTCTATATCCCAAAGTCACAAATACACATTTATACTTCTGATTTCCTTTTACATCAGTCTTTCTCCCAGGGGAGTTAGGGTTTTTTCTCTAGCTGGGTCTAAGAGTTAATAGTGATGTTTGCTTCCCCCCCACCCCTTTCTGACAAACATGTTTGTAGTTTCGGTTTCAAGGTTTTGGATGAAAGCTTAGCTTGATGAAGTCAATGGTGATTTTTCCTGGTGATTTCGATCATGGTATAATTCTAGACAGTCCCACTCCTATATTTTCCAGTTCTGATACGTTATTTGGCATTTTATATTCTGGTTTCACTGAACAGTGAGGAATCAGCCTCTTTTAGCCATGACTTCAGATTTGCTGCTTCAGTTTTCAACAGTCTTGCAGCCTTCATTCTGACAAGAGTCTAGGAACCAAGTGCCAAAAATGTAGACACATCTCGTATATTTCCAGAAGGAACACATACAATTCCAACACAGCATTGTATTTTAATCTGTATTAAATCCATTTGTAGGAGGTCAACCATGCAATGTAGCACATGTAGAAATAGGTGCAATTCCTATGTTCCTATGAAGTATCTTAACTTTTTTTTCCCTATAAAGCAGTTATTTAGTCAAATTTAATATACAGATAAGATATCTCATAGTAAATATGTCCTGGTAGAGCTATTATCACCCAATTGCTGCAGTTCTGGATCAAAGCCCTCTCTTGGCCACTTCCAGACACTTTCCCTATTTCTATCTTTTTTTCCCTGTCTGATAATCTGGTTGCCAAACTGCTAGCTGAAGGCAACCTCATAGTGTTAGTGTTACCAGGTTTGGTGTGTCTTATTCCAAGTTCCAGTTAAACTCAGAGGCAGGCTGGGAAACAAACACTCTCTCCTATGGAGCTGGTTAAGTTATTTATCACCAGCCTTTTCAGCTGCAGTTCTGCTAGTACAAGGCTGACTTAGGCCACACATTTGATTCCAGTAGGGATTACATATGTGACCTTCCACTGTCAGCTCATGATGTCTGCAGGATAACAGGCAATGTAACCAACAGAAAAACCAACCTGCGGCAGAAGGCTAAAATCCTTACAGTAGCCCTTGGCTATTAAATGTAGTATTGGTGCACACATTTTCCATTATGGTAAACAGATTTTCATTAGACACGTTAGGTAATACATGGCACATACAAGTAATACAGAAAACAGACACCACAAGAGTGCTTTAATTAGAATTTCAGGGGAAAAAAAATCCTGTTACAAAAGAAATGCAATACTAGAGCACTGGGAGCGTAGATTGTTCTCTTCATACTTGTACACAGAACAATGCAGGAACTTTACCAAGCACAAACCTGATATGTGCCAAGCCTTGTTCTTTAGAGCTGAGTTAAGGATGTTTTCACAGTCCAAGTTTCCAGTTCAGGTCATTATTAATGACTTCCCATGTTTTTGTTCATGCTTCTCAGGATGGTGGTTTTATGTTTTTCTTGCTCCCCTCCTAGATGACAGATTTCCATCCACAGTCAAGTTGTAACACTGGATGTAGGTCACAAGCAATGGGACATGCTTATGCTCTGCTTCCAGCGCACAGTGAGGGGTCTTGGGTCTTAATGCAGCTTTGTTTACTCCAACAGTGATAAACTCAAGTGTACAGTAAGAGATGGATGCAAATAGAGAAACTGAGATAGCACTCATTCATTTGGGGGAGAAGCCAGTTATTAAAGCTAAGGAGGAGAAACAGCCACTTTCCTAGAAGTGGGTTCAACGGGCAGGCACTTGGGAGGCAAACTGTGTTACTGTATGTGCTGGTGTAGCTGCCTGTGACAGGCATAAAGCATGTTTTGAGGCTACTTTGAAGAGACAAGACCAGACTGATTCACATAGTTCTTCAAGTTAGTAATACACAATTTACAGCTCAGCAATGAGAACTTTAAGAAAAACATCAACTTCCTCCTCATTTCTGATTGGGTTCCTTTGCTATTTTAGCTCTGCAAGCTGTCTGCAATTCCTGCTAGACCTACTGTAAGAAAAATAAGGGTGATTCAGTCTCACAGTGTGGAACGTCAGAGAGATTGGGAGTGGTTTAAGGGACTCACTTGAAAGGTACCTCAGATAGGGAGAAGGTTTTATGAAGAAAAGGTGGACAGGTTAGATAGGAAAAAGGGACTAATGGAAGGAACACTGGTAGGTGCAGTCCACTGCATACTGTGCTGTAAGTGTTGAAGTACTTCTTCAAGATCACAAACAGAATGAAACAAGGCAATTTTTCTTTACTTTTGCTGGGAAAAGAAAAAAAAAAAAGAAACACCCAACCTCTTAAAGGTACACAGCTGAAGGAGGCACAGGGAAGGAGGTAAAAAAAATCTTTTAATCAAATAAAATCTACTGTACTGAGATTCTTCACAAAGTGTTAGGGGAGAACAAGAGAAGAAGGAAGACAGTTGTACTGCCCCACCTTCTCAAAGGTGACAATCCTGTTCGCCTGACTGAGAGAATGAAGAAACAGATTTCATTCCTCCGACAGCTGCAGCCCCTGTGAGTGGAGGGAGGCAGTGCTGACCTAATGACATTCACAAGCAGTTGAGACTGGCCACCCCCAGCCCTGGAAGAGTCACTCCTCAGTGCAGGTGAGGAGATAAAAATATAAAACCCACTACTGTTGCCCAGCAGAGCTGATAGCATGCATTGCCATGGAGTATCTGTGTTCCTAGGCCCTTTCCTTGCTCTCCAGAATACTTAAAGAGAATATAGGACACCTACACAATCCCCTCCCTTGTCTTCTTCCCTCACAACACCCATAAGTTCCCCCCAAAAACTCTTCACCTGACTTTTGACTGAAACTCTTTGTTATTGGCTCGCCTCTGAGGATGATACAGTGCATTTGTGATTCCTGGCTTTCCCATGGGCACTAGGGCCTTCTCTGGGCCTTTCCAGTCCCACTTTTTGAAAAGTGACTCTGTCCCAGCAACAGGATCCCAGCAGTAGGCATACTTGGAAAAGCTGCTGCCAGAAGGCTGCTCTCTCTATTTGAGGATGCAGGAATATTGAATTAGCTCATGATCTTTAAAAGCTGCCTCAGTGGCAGCTTCCCAGGGAGGCTACCATTTCTTAAACGTGAATGAACTTTCATTTTTATCCTTTTCCAAGTGTGAAAATATTGCTGATTGTTCTCTGACACCTAAGAAAAATTGAGGGAAATGGGGAGCTAGGAAATCCTGAAACTGGGGAATTATTTTAAAACCGTTGTTTTCCTGGATGCATTCATGCAAATTTTTATCACTAGGTAACACAACTCAGCCATATTCAACATCATGCAGATCCCAGACACAGCAAGCATGAAAATAGTAAATGTGGTTTTCTCAGTGGGCCGAGACACAAAACAATCCACTGTGTTGGGGCAGGGCCATGCATTGCACTTCACCAGGCGAGGCATCTGGTACCCATCGTACATGTAATAGAACACATACATGAAGACTGCTTCAAAGACGATCCTGAAGAAGATGCTGCTGGTGTACGTCCACCACAGGGGGCCCCGAATGTGAATCTTTTCATTTTTGAGCTCTTCAATATCAATTTTCTCACCATTTCTGAACCGCCTTTTCTTCTCATGCCTGGTGTAAGCCACGTGCATGGCCACCAGCAGTGCAGGTGTGGAAACAAAGATCAGCTGCAAGGCCCAGAGTCTGATGTGAGAGATGGGGAAAAAGTGATCATAGCAAACATTTCTGCACCCAGGCTGAAGTGTGTTGCAGACAAAATCTTGTTGTTCATCTCCCCAGACTCTCTCTGCAGCCACAACCAGGATCATGATACGGAAGATGAACAGCACTGTGAGCCATATCTTCCCAATGCTGGTGGAGTGTTTATTTACACCTCCTAAAACAGCCTGCAGAGTTCCCCAGTCCATCTTCTTTTCTGTGTCCTTTTACCTGCAGGACGACATAATACACCAAATGGTCAGTTTTCAAAGGGTGAAGAATCAGCACTAGACCTAGGAATGAGAGGAATTCCTAGCACTCAAGAGTCATTGGCAAATGCAAGACACTTTCACCAATGTCAACCATATGTTTATGGATTCGAACAGCTTACTAAACTCCCTCCTCCCATGTATTTATGATGGGACAAGCATACCTTGATATATTTCACAGCAAGGCTTTGGGCAGGAAATAAGTTACATCCTCAAATAAATTTCCTCCATGCATCCTCTATGTCCTCCTTCCCTTTCTTGAGATATTTCCCTTTCTGTGGTTGACTCTTGTCTGTGTTCTGCCTCTCATTAATTTCTATTGCTTTGGGAAATATATTATCACTGCACAAGTTAAGGCCACAAAGCAGAGACTTCTCTAGTAGTTTTCATGGTATTTCTTTGCCAATGCCACAGCCCTAGAAGGCTGGGCTGGTGCCTTCTTTGCCTCCAAGGTAAGTAAGTACTACTTGGCCTATTGAGCACTCCTCCCAGGCGCCTCCAGCAGACCTCCAAGGCTTTCTACTGTAGCTCAGGCATGTCCCTTTCTTGGCAGGCCCTTCATCTCGGAAGTTCAGCATTTGATTTTGCTAACACTGCTGAGAAGCCTCAATCTAGCTCTGTCAGGGCTGCATGCGCATATATATATATATATCACAAACCAACAGGCAAAGGAAGATTCCCCATTCATTGCTATCTCATCCAAAAAGGAGACAAGGAGAACCATAGAGCTGGGAGGAAAAAGCCCTCAAGCTGAAAAGTTGATGTTGATTTTCTAGATGCTGTCACACCCCAGCAGAATAAACAGGAGGTTAAACTTCAGAGAAGCTCCCTTTCATCTTTTCTCCCTTCTTCCTACTCTTTAAAACTAAAATCCACACTCTTTGCCCCTTTGAAAGTTAAACATAAGTTTTGCTTAAGTCAGAATTCAGTCTCAGGGCTCAGCTTTCACTGATCGCAGCCATTTGGAAATGATCGCTGAATTGGACAAAATGAAACCAGAACTGGGAACTTGCATAGCTGGTGCATCATCTTTCAAGGCTAGGGCTCAACTCTGCTGTGCGGGAGAGCCACCCGGGCCACTGATAAGAGCTCAGTCTCCTCTGGGCGCAGGCTGTGTGCTGCGGGGAGAGCATGGTATGCTGCAACACCACACCGGTCAAAGTTTTCAAAATCTCTCATTCTCACAAAACAGAGAGGGAAAAAAAATAACTTCTCTACCCTGGTGTAGTTCCAGCACAACTAAAGGACTAACGTGCCCCAACACAGGCCCTTGGTACAAGGGCCTGTCTTGTACAGACAAGCCTTGAGGCAAGAGGGAGAGGTCAGTTTTACTGTGATGAGGAAAGGTGAAACTGGGTAAGAAAAAAAAAAAAAGGTTTGAGAAGACGGCTGGAATTCTTTAGACTTCTCATGTTTTGTCTCTGGTGAAATTGGCAATATTTTATGCAACGTTTGACATTGACCTAAACTCTAGCCTGTGATCAGATACCTGCATCTTTCTGCTAAGAACTTCCTCCTGTCTGTTGCATAATTGACTTTATTTTAATAGTCATTACTCTCAAACTTTCACAACGGGCTAATCAGGACTGACAGAAAGCATTTGGGGTGTATATCCCAGTGGGATGAGCAGCCTGGGCTCCAAGCGCGGGCTCACACGGCAGTTCTGAGCCAGTCCTGCGAGTCTCGGAGGAAAACCCGACATTTCTCCCTGCTGATCCGCCGCTACAGAAACGCTGAAATTGGCGCTGGCGACCGAGTGAATCTGCCGGGACACTCACCCTGCCGACCAAGACACCACCTGCTGGAAAACACTCGAAATCCCCGCTTGGTGGTCACAAGCTGGTCGCCTTGGGGCAGCTGCGAGCCCGTCCCTCCCTCGGCGCCCAGCTCTGCCCCCGCCCGGGGCCGGAGCGCGGGGGCGCACCGGCAGCCCGCCTCCTGCGGCGGGAACGGCCGCAGCCCGTTGCCGTCGGACACCCCTCTGCAAACGCCAGTTTTGGCTTCGCGGCTCGACGGCTCCTCCCGGGACCGGCTGCGCGGCGGGAGCGCCCCAGCGGGCTGCCGCC
>VZTV01111650.1:0-18534 GCA_013400875.1 Anhinga rufa
AAAAAAAAAAAAAAGCCCAAAAACCCCCACACAGAAACCCACCCTCCATTTGCAAGGTCAGATCAGAGAGCCAAAGGGTGCCTCACCCAGCAGAGCATCTCTGCCCGCATGCTCCCCGTGGCTGCCCAGAACCCGCTCCGCTTCCCAGCCTTGCTGTGCTCTGTGGCAGCACACCAGCCTGGAGCAAGTGTTGAACAGGACCCGAGTATTCAGTATCTTTTGGTTTCAGCTCATCTTCTATAAAATGATGATAGGAAGCAGGCTTTTTGTTGGGGGGAATTTTCAGCTGGATCAGGATCAATATAAAGTATTACCGCAAAAAAGCCAAGAAAGCAAGGAGTGGGGGGGGGAGCCCAAACCAAAACCACACCAACCAAGCCACTGTGTATTCAGTAAGAGCGCTGCATCTATATGCCATCACTTCCGAGAGGGCTGCTGGCAGGGGGGGTCATCATCTGTGTTTGGCTGCAGGTTCCTCTGTTGTGAGCACCTCATCACATGCAATGTGTGCATAAAAACGCATGGTGTGAAAAGGGAAACCCTGCACGACAACATAGTTGCTTGGCTGATACAGCTTAACAATTGGCCATGAAAACAAACACACAAAAAAGCCAGGACTGTACTTGAGAAACACCTGTTTGTCAACTTAATTCTTATCATACAGTCAGATCAGTCAACGGCAAACACAGTTACAGATCTCTGTAATAAAATATTAATAGCTCTTATATACTGCTTCCACAAGGTAATGTAGTAAAAAATGAATGTTGCTCACACACGTCCCCATTTTCTCTTTTGTTAATGCTGAAAGCTTACATTTGAGAAAGCCAGTTTACTGCAGTGTTATTCCTTTTTTTGTTTGTTTCCAGGAGGTATTTTTCCTTTAAACCTTAGAGAATAATTAAAATTCCTCGCACAGGACAATGGTAAATAAGACTAGGGTATGCATTTCATATGTAGCATACTAATGGCAGTTTTGGAGTCCATAATAAATCGTGCCTATATTGCCTGCAAGCAGTACAGTAAATGGTCAAAAATCTCTGAAATATCCCCATATACAAGTCCCATACCTTCACTCTGATCTTATCTTTCCACAGCTCTGACTTGCCCAGACATCTTGGTATTGTAGATACAATATTAGCTTTTTTATATATCACACAACAACCCAATAATCTCATTAACTGCAAATACTGTAGAGGAATGCAGCAGCCTGCTGATACTCACAAAACCATTTCAGCCTTCACCAGGGCCAGCTGCCAGCAATAAGGAGTCAAACATACATTGCTCTATCTGATTCACACTATCATTTGGTTTTACAGTTTCCATTTAGCACTGAACTGATGAAAGAGAAATGTTTTGACGTTCAACATGAGGACCGCTTATTTCAATATGCTCAAGCTGCTTTGGTTTTTTCCCTAACCTTTGGGTGGTCTCATCTCTCCCATAGGTTTCTGACATTTATGTTTGTTCTGCGTAGCTGCAGTTTACCCTACTGCAAACAGTAAAGATCATGACTGGATATTTCCATTATCTGATAGGTTTTCTCTTGGCTTGCTTTTCTTCTTCCTTCCATGTAACATTAGCACAAACCATTGCTGCGTTTTCCGTCTCCCCTGTGCTATATCACACTGTATCTATTGACACAACTATAAATCTTGTTTCCTGGTTTGGGGCAAATCTGGTTCTCCTGATTCAACTTTGAGTTCAAGTAAATGCCAGCCCTCAATTAAGCCCTGGGAGGCTGAAATGGCCAGGCCTATGCTATGCCTGATAAGCCCTGTCCTAGTTTGCAAGAAATCCTGCTGGTTTTGCACATTATATATTTCTTAACATTTTTTTCCTCTAGGAACTCCTTTTGGCTAAACAGGGATAACAAATGAGTTTCAGTTTTACAGTTTTCACAACTAGTAGAAATGAAAAAGGGAATAAAAGATTAAGGAATACAGAGTGTGGGTGCATTTATTTTCAGAAAATTGCATAGATAAAGCAGACCTTTTTTCTTCCAACAGGCATTCTCCAAATCCCCTTTAAGTTCAATTTCCTGCTGTACTTCCCAGATAAGCATTCAGTACTTCTTAGTTTTAGCTCATGCAATCAATATAAATCAGAAAATTGTTACCCTCTAAATGCTAATTAACACATTTTCCCTCTCCTCTTGAATAACTTCAGGCTAGAGCAGGTACTCCTCACATGGGTTGCTGTTTGGGGGCTTCACAAGGATGAAATCTTTGCTACGGACTTTTGTGACTTTACAGTCTTTACTATTGACTTTCATGTTCCTGTGACAACGGAAAGGCTGTCACTTTGGGGCCAGCCTTCAGAAAACTTGAGCTTATTTGCAGCAGCATGAGCTGAGCATGCCAGCTGACTCGTGCCTTGTTTTTGTGGGAAGGCTCCTTTTCTGCACCAAAAGCACCACCAGTGTCACACCAGCCATCACAGCCCGAGGGCAGGCACAGACCCTGGTGGGGCTGGCATTAGTGCTGGCTCAGCTCCCTAAAGCTAGTGCCAAGTAGGCAGCTGGAAGCTATGAAGTTTAGTCAGAAATTTCGATGGGAAATGCCAAAAAAATAACTAAAAGCTGCTAAGGCTTTTCTTACTTCAGGGACTCAGAAGTTCCCCTTACAGAAAGTTTAGAAGTGAGATCAGCAATTCAGGGAGCTGGAGAATTTGATAATATGATAGCTGAGTTATTGTAACAGCAACTCCATCTGAGGCTACGACCACTTCCTAGGTCATCTCGGCTGTTCAGGATGTGTCTGGTCTGGAAGATCTTGTTTAGAAATAGCTGCTAACTCTTTTTGGGAAGATTTCTATGGCAAGCCAGAAAAGTTTGTGATACAACAATATTAACAAATCTCACACAAAAAAAAATCCAGTTAAACAGAGAAATAAATGCACGCTCATTTCCCAAAGTACAGCATGTATGAAGTCCTCCCCTAACAGATGAGCACCAAAGTGGGTGCCTGAATCATTCCAATGACTTTCCAGCACAAAGTATCATTGTACATCAGACTTGGTCATTATTTTCAGTTCAGTCCTTGGAGAAAGCAGTGACCTTCTTTTAAGGTGACTCAATCCATTAATTAATAACGGGAGACAAACTAAAATATGGTAACATTAAAACAATATGAAGGTGTGATCGAGGTCCTGTTCACCTAGACACATGCAGCTCCCACGCAAGCACAGAATTACACACACAAAGAGGCTGGGGTGACAGCCACACGAGTACACCCTCGCCCCATTGCCCCGAGCACTGCACCTCTGGGGGTGTCTCCACAACGCTGTGCCTCCAGAGGTGCTCACAAGCTCTTTCAGACACAGTAAACCTCATTCACTCCTCCTGCAGCAGTTCAGCATTTTTTTTGACCCCAAAACAACTTGTCATTACTCTTGAAGCTATCCAGCTCTCCAGAAGCTCTTAAAAACTAGACACACCACAAACACAAAAAAAAACCCTCCAGATTTCCTCAAGACACCCACAGCTTCTCCAGTTTGTGACCCAGCCTTACTCATCATCTAGCTACAGAATATTTTTACAGCTATAATCCATTTAACTACAAAATATGGGTCCAAGCCACTTCCAGTATTTTTCCCCTCAGAGGAAAACTTTCTCATTTAACCCACTTCACAGCTTATCCTTCTAACAACATAGCCACACTGCTTATCAGAAGGAACAGAAAAGGCAGGAATCAAGAAAAACATAGACAGAAATAACTGTTTAAAAAAAAAAAAGCCTGCATTTCTTCCAGAAATTTCAAATGTTATCATTCTTTTATTGCTAGGCATCCTGCTCACCTCCTCTCCATGCAAGTGTGAGCACCAGCAAGGGTACAGGTCTCAGAGGTATTGCACGTAGCGCTGCTTTATAGCTGTCGTTTCTGATAAAAAGCTGCATGTGTATCCCACTCGAACAAGGCCGGGATCTCTCTCTCCAAGACTGCCGTCAGTCCACATAAGGCCTCTACATAAAACAAAAAGAAAAAAAAATAAAACGCTGCAGCTCTTTGTGTTCATCTGGCTCAGCAATGAACATCTAAATATAAAATGTTTATTGTCACTTAAGGTGAGCTCTGTGTCCCAAGCCAATGAGTTGGCATCCTGCAAAGCCAGGCATATATTTGCAATTGTTGCCATCCAAGAGTTTGCATTGTTATGAACAAGATTTAATGGTTACGTTCTGTATCTATTACCTATTTAAATTACTCTTCCAGCATGTGAATATTAAACACTGGAAGAAGCAGACGAATGCCTGTATAAAACTACAGTAAGAAAAGAAAGATTCAAATGAAGATTGTTCTAACAAAATATTTAATGGAGACAAGTAGCACCCTGACTCCAGTGGTGTTCCACACCTCCCTGCTGAGCCCAGAACTGGATGATGTTGTTCCAAACTTCTTAGCATAGAATCAGAATGATTTAGGTTGGAAGGGACCTTTAGAGCCCATCTAGTCCAACCCCCCTGCAGTGAGCAGGGACATCTTCAACTAGAGCAGGTTGCTCAGAACCCCGTCCAGCCTGGCCTTGAATGTTTCCAGGGATGGGGCATCGACCACCTCTCTGGGCAACCTGTGCCAGTGTCTCACCACCCTCAGTGTAAAAAATGTCTTCCTTATATCCAGTCTAAATCTACCCTTCTTTAGTTTAAAACCATTACCCCTTGTCCTATACAGGCACTACTAAAAAGTCTGTCCCAGTATGCCAGTAAATAAAACATTTCCATCCTTAATATTGTTCTGCTTGAGTCTTGATTTACAAGATTGTTTTACACATTAAAGCATTTCTAAGAAAATCATACAAATTGGTTCCTCTGACCTAAATGGCAATAGCAAAAAAAAACTTTCATCACCAAGATGCTTTTCATAACATTTTTTTCCCATAAAAAGTTTCACGCAAACCAGGCATTCTTCCATGTAGAGATTCAACATTTTTGAACATGATTCTAAGTATCACGAAGAATTATTCCTCTGGGGAGGAAGGAGGACTTTCCCCTCAAATGTGTGGGGTGTTTTTTGGTTTTGTTTTTTTTTCATTCTCATGCCCAGGACATAGACATCTTTCCATAGATTTCTAAAGCTAAGTGCTTGGGAAAGTCCTGTCATCAGGACACTCTAGCAGTGTTCAGATCATTCTGTACTGGAGAGTCCAACATCACCAAAAACTTCCTGAGAGATTTAAGAAAAAAATTCTCTATTTTGATTTTAAAAGACACCATTGTCAGGAGCAATTAACACTGTCTAATCACTCCTTTAATACCAGGCAATTTAAACTCCCAGTCATATCTGCAAACCAGTCTGTAATTACCCCTCATTTTTCTCACTCCTCTTTTGCTATAGCTCCTGAGAGGGAGACATCCAGCTGTAGCTTTGTCATTTCTTCCTTGGCATGACACAGCGTTTCTTTGTTGCAGCCAGCTCTAGGAAGTCATTTGGCAGCACAGTTAATTAATGTCCAGCTTGTAGAGGGCAAGTCCAAGTCTCCCCGCCAAAGAACACTGTAAGGACATCATGCTGCCGTGGTCTGTCCCCACCATGCAAGGAAAAAAATCAAGCCAAAAACGTTTTGACATTTTGAGGTCCCCCTGAAGACAGGGAAGAGGGTCAAGATTGTGCCAAGTTAATTGTGAAGGGGTGCATGTAAAAGGGGTCCCCATACACGAGGGGATGACAGTCCCTTGGTACAAGCCCTGGGCTCAAATGTCCTTCATTGCACTGGGGTGGGAGGGAACAGTCATCAGTCAAGCACATCCCTCTGTGGATCCTTTGGACTGTACCCCTGAACCCTCCTATGTACCTGAACAGCTCATCTGGATTTCTACAGCAGCTGTTTTACACCCTTCCTTGGCCTCCTCCCAGCCGAGCTCCCCAGCTCTTGCAGGGCTGGCTGGCAGAAAGTGCCACAGGACCTCCTGCCATTTCCTAAGCAATAATCCCCATAAAATGTAATGGATCCCAGAGGTATGGAGTTGGGGCAGGAGGAAGCAAACAAAAACCAAACAAAAAAAAACACCAAACAGACAAACAAAACACCAAACAAACAAAACAAAACAAAAAAAAACAACAGCAAGAACCTTCCAGCACGAACAACTGAAAGATGATCCTTTGAATCACTGGATCTTCTCTGTCTCCCTTAGTCACGTCTCCTAAACTACCCTAAAAAAGCCAAAACAAAGCAAAACAAAAGAAAAAAAACCAAACCAAATAAATAAAACTAACAAACAAAAAAAAAAAAGCAGTGAACAAAGATCACATTCAGCCTCTAGTGACTAAAGGCAGGGAATGAATCATGGGATGGCAGATCCTTTGCAGACAAAGGCCATGTGCTCTCTGCTCTCATTTTATTGTGCAGCATCCACCTGCTGCTCCTGGCCTGGCAGTAGCCGCTGCTGCGCCGCTGCCTGTCATCGGAGAGGGCAGCAGCCTCTTGTAGGGTTTGGCGGGACAGTCTGACACGTAATGACAGTAATTCCCTTTCTCAGCTACTAATTGAAGTTGATATTGCAATTTTCCTCTCTGACTTTTGGATTACTGCAGCACAAACATTACTATAAAAATCTCATAGTGTTGTAGTCTGACCATTACGGGCTTTTATTTCACATAATCTGTTCCCAGTGTGGCCCACTGACAGTCCTCCTGATGCAGCAAAGACATCTGTGGTAGCAGATACCCCTCCTCCCCAGGTTAACAGAGAAGCCAGGGAGTGGATCAGTCTGGCTTGGCAAGAACCACTGCTAAATATTTCTAAACATTTCTCTTCCCCGTCCCCCTGCTCCTGCTTTCGTGGGTGCTGTGGTCCCAGGAAGCTATCAGGCAACAGGGCTCACAGGCCCTGGCCCCTGCCCTCCACAGGACATGCTGGCTGTGACCCTGTCCCGGACTTGTGGGACCACCCCAAATAAATATGTGTGTGTGCGTGCGCGCACACATGCCCTCCGCAGGCACTGGGGCCACCGAGGTCCCCAAACACCGCAGGGCTCCCTCTCAGGCACTGCGTAAAAGGCAGAGACCGACTCTTCACAAAGGTAGTCTCGTAGCTCTGACTTCACTTGCCCACCCCCTTACCTGCGGGTTAGGTTTCCCTCTTGCAAGTTTTTATTGCTGTGGTGGGTTGACCCTGGCTGGACGCCAGGTGCCCACCAAAGCCACTCTATCTCTCCCCCTCCTCAACTGGACACGGGGGAGAAAATACAGCAAAAGGCTCATGGGTCGAGATAAGGACAGGGAGAGATCAGTCACCAATTACCATCACAGGCAAAACAGACTCAAGTTGGGGAAATTAGTTTAATTTATTACCCATCAAATCAGACTAGGATAATAAGAAATAAAAACAAATCTTAAAAACACCTCCCCCTCCCACCTCTCCCTTCTTCCCTGGTTCAACTTCACTCCTGATTTTTCTCTACCTCCTCCCCAGGAGCAGTGCAGGGAGATGGGGGACAGGGGTTGAGGTCAGTTCATCACACCTTGTCTCTGCCACTCCTTCCTCCTCAGGGGGAGGACTCCTCACACTCTTCCCCTGCTCCAGCGTGGGGTCCCTCCCACAGGAGACAGTCCTCCATGAACTTCTCCAGTGTGGGTCCTTCCCACAGGCTGCAGTTCTTCATGAACTGCTCCAGCATGGGCCCTTTCCACAGGGTGCAGCCCTTCAGGAACAGACTGCTCCAGCGTGGGTCCCCCGTGGGGTCACAAGTCCTGCCAGCAAACCTGCTCCAGCGTGGGNCCACCATTAACCTCCACAGGGCTGCAGGTGGATGTCTGCTCCACCATTAACCCCCACAGGGCTGCAGGTGGATGTCTGCTCCACCATTAACCCCCACAGGGCTGCAGGGGGATGTCTGCTCCACCATTAACCCCCACAGGCTGCAGGGGGACAGCCTGCCTCACCATGGTCTTCACCACAGGCTGCAGGGGAATCTCTGCTCCAGCGACTGGAGCACCTCCTCCCGCTCCCTCTTCACTGACCTTGGTGTCTGCAGGGCTGTTCCTCTCACATAACCTCACTGCTCTCCCTGGCTGAAGTTACCATGGCACAGGTTTTTCCCCCCGCCCCTTCTTAAATACATTATCCCAGAGGCACTACCACCATCACTGATGGGCTTGGCCTTGCTCAGTGGTGGGTCCATCTTGGAGCTGGCCAGCACTGGATCTATCAGACATGGGAGAAGCTTCTAGCAGCTTCTCGCAGAAGCCAGCCCTGTAGCCTCCCCCACTACCAAACCTTGCCACACAAATCCAGTACAATTCCCTACATTTTGCTTTTCTATGTGGCACCTGCTGCAGTGACGTTAGCTTCCCCACGGCTCCATGTGTCACCTCGTTCTCAGAATTAAGGTCACAGATACTAAACAACAGCACCTGTGATCTCAAAATCCATTATTTTTCTGGGATTTCACTCAGCTTTAATTTCCGAAGCAGTTAACAGCAGTACCAGTAAAACCTGACACCAGGCAAATAAACCAAAACAACAGCAGGGTCCTTCTCAGTAAGTCACAACAAAAGCAAAGGCTGCGGGCGTATTCCTCTGCTCCCAAACCCACTTGTGCAGCACCTCCTTCAACATGTTGGCATCCTTTGGTAGGGGAGAAGGCATTACACATAATCTACCAAATTTAATTAGCAAATTTTGCAGGAGTTGCTAAAATTTCAAAATTCATGCCCAAACCAAATTAACTACTTCACAACCAATCCTGTCTTGAAAGGAGAACACAAAGTTGCTCGGTCAACAATGAGGGTCACAAAAGGATGTTTTAAGGTGATTCCAGCTAGTCCTGCATGTAGGAAACAGCCTAGAAAATGGCCCAAACATTTACGTAAATAATGTCAACCACAGAGGAGGGGTGCATAAGTACATACAGAGAGATCTTCACCATCAGCTTTTCCAAAAGGAATAAAACAAACACTGAAAACAAACAAAACACACCCAAACAATTAGCTGAGGGGTGAGCTTTCAACTCCTCTGATTTGACACCACCACCTAAAAATAACGCACAGCCATCATACCCTAATGATCACCATGAAGAAAAAAATTATTTTTTTAAGGCCTCCCCAGTACTAAGTTCCAACCAGGTGGTTCAGAAACTCAGGTTAAAAGCAGAGAGAACTCCACTTTTTGTTCTGAAACAAGTGCAATCATTTAAGCTAATGTTAATAATATGTCATTGCCAGGTAGCTACCCTCAAAAGATATCTGACACCTAATCTATTACCATCAGCTTATATTCAACTGAAAATGAGATGCCACAACACTTAAAGCTGTATAGAGTTCTTTCAGCTGGATAAAAAAGGGTGAATGAAAAGCAAATACCCAATTTCTTAGCTTATCTTTCAGTCTGGCTCATACTTCAAGGTCTGCATAGGTTGCAGGGGGTGATTTTTAAATTCCTACAGTCTTCTCAGAGTTTAAACTTGAAGTTAACAAGAAGAGAGATCTGAGCTACCAACACTGCAAGATACCACTGTAATATGGCATCAACAGTCATGCCATTTTAATCAGCGATGCTCCTATTCACTGAAGCACATTTCTGATCTTCAGCCAAATCATGCAAGAGAAAATTGCATTCCTACTCCCTGGTACTGCTGCTTCTCAGTAATCCATTACTGCACTGAAGCAGGTCGAAAACCCTTTCTCAAAGGCATTTCTTCTATCAGATCTTCAGAGGAGGGGCAGAAGAGGCAAAAAGCAGCACATCTCCAGCCCACAGTCCCACCGAGAGCCCTTTACTCCTATCCGGGGACACTCACTGACCTCAGGACACCAGCAAAAGAGGACAGCAGTGAAACATCCTCCCTGCAGGAAAGCTTTCTTGCCTCCCCTGAAAAATTAAGCCAGACCTGCCTAAAGGTGAAAACAAGGCTGTGGAAATGTTCTTCTCTGCAAACCCTAGAGAAGAACTCTCTGCAGAGGGAAAAACTCCTGTCTAGCTGCTCACGCAGGCACATACCTGGGACGGAGAGCAGAAATCACAATTTTGCATCTCAGACAGGGACACAAGAACCCCCTTCCCTGCCTGCTAGGGATATTTAGCATGATGCCGAGACGATGAAGTCAGGCAACGTCTGAGAGTCTGAATCATTTCTGATAATCAGAAAGTGCCTTTACCTGCACCCTAGGACGAGTAAGCAGTTGGCTCCTTCAGCATCTACGCCATTGTGTTGGCAGTGAAAAGCTTCATAATCCTGAGCCTTTACCTCCAATTCAAATATTTCACTTACAAACAGCAAACACCTTTAAGTGCTGTTAGAACTGGGCGGGTAAACATCCAGTATCTTTGGAAGAGAAGCAACCCACAATCTAAAGCATGGCTTCTTCTGACCTTTTGTATATTTTATACTTAGCACGTTATTATCAGCCTACAATATGTGTACGGTTTTGGTCCATTAGGTTTCTTCTCACAGTTGCATCTGGGAAGACAATATCTTCTTGAAGTTGCCTTTTCTTTCAGTGAACAATTAAACAGGTATTTTGGCAGGACATTTTTCTGTCTTCCATCATCTTGGGGTTTGTTTTGGTTTCTTTTTTTTCTACCTAACCTCTTTTTTCCAGCTTTTGTACCCACCTGTATTTGCACTGTGCTTGACAACACCAAAGCCCAGACATCACATCTTTGCAGTCTTGGCAAGTTTTACGGGTTCTGACAAACGTGTAGCTGAATTTCTCACTAATCATTCAGCAGGACCATAACCCTCAGCACCTCTGAAAGAACTTTTACCCTAAATTCCTGTGTGCCATGCGCACATCGACTGTACAGTGCTCCACAAAGCACTGTTAAAGCTTTCCGTATTCAGAAAGAACATACAAATTTTATACCATATTTGAGAAAGGAAAAAGAGCTCAGTAGTAGAGAACAAAGCAGAGAATAATTGGGCAGATGACAGGATTGATTTAGGGAAACAGCAAATCACTAACTGCACCCAAGTCAAAATCTCAATGAAAATAAAGATAAATCTCTTTCTGGACTTATTAGCAAGTCTGTCATCAAAACAGAGCTCTCAAACCAAGTCCCTAAACCTCAAAAATGTTTTGGGGAAATTAATTTTTTTCCTCCCTCTGAATGTTGCTTCTCTAATTTGCAGTTGTGTCTCATTTTTAGCTTTCCCCTTTACCACAGGATCACAAGCCTAAGAGATGCCAATACTCCGACAGACTCAGATCTCTTCAGGAGCTGTGGCATTAGCACCAAATTAGCCATGGTGCCAGTAAAGTCATGAGAGTCGGCAGAACCAATAAGCAGTGGAGATCCCCTAAATTGCCTTTTCCCAGCACCCTGAACTCCCTTTCCTCACAGAGAATGAACCAGGGTTACCGCAGAAGCTTTCACATTTCTCTCCTAATAATAGGAGCTGTGTTGTACAGGGGAGCAGTGGGAGAATGATGCTCCCTGGAGATGTTTCCACTTCTCACAAATTCACTGTGGTGCTGCAGTGCTGTACTTGCTTTAAATTCAGGTTTCTTAGGCCACATGCGTAAAAAAGACAATCTCAGCCTCATTTAAAACTAGATACATCTCTGGAACCTCTGATCCATAAAGAGCTTGAAAACACTTGAAATTCGTGCTTGCCAGTTCTCAAAGTACATTGGAAAAACTACATATTACTGTGTGGGGTTTTTGTTGTTTGGTTGGGTTTTTTTTAAAGCATTGCCGTATGTTTGCAAAGGTTTAAGGCCAAAGTACTGTACAGATCACCTCAATTTCATTCTGAAGCAGTAGACCAGTATAAAGAACAGGAGGGAAAGCCAAGACCCTGCATTTTCCTGGGTGTGCTGGCAGAGAACTGTGTTCCCAAAAAAAAATCAATCCCTATATCCTACCTTTAAAGCCACTTCCATTATGGTCAGTCCAGGGAATTAAAGTCTCAGTTAAGAACTGCTCTTACAGCATGCTTTTGCTTCCAAAATGTCCTAGCTAAGCTCATCCTAGGCACCACTCCATACTTACGCAAGCCATCGGCTGTTACCTGTCGTGCCCAAGGGCCTTGCGCACACACCTGCAGCAAGGAGACTGTCTCAGACCCAGCCACACTCATTTAACTTGACAGCTACACCTTCAGCCCTAGATAAGAGCTCTTCAGGGCTAATATTTCAGGCAAGAACAGTTCCTTGGCATGTCTTTACTCCAGAGAAAAGCTTTTTTGGTTGGGTTTCTGCTTCCTCATTTTCCAAATGCTAATGTCCTCTGCTTAAAGCTGTTGTTTTTACGATCACGTTGTTCACTGCCCAAATCCCAATCCTGCAGCTCAGGATTGCTGGGACAAGCCCAGCTGCTGGTGGGTGGCCCTGGAGATGACAAGCCCCCCGGGGCACACCTGCTCATCCGGGACACACAGCCCCGGTTCACATGGGCTCATACCACCCATACAAACAATTTGTTCCACTCTATTGCATTCTTCGCAAAGTGCTGTAAGTTTTAACAGCTGTAAGATGCTTTTAGCCATCAAATAATAGAGGCTGTGAGCTCCTTGCTAGCAGCCACAGCAAGAGTTGTGCCTACTACTTGAAGTCAAATTTCTGTCTCCAGCAGGGGTTCCCCAACTTGCTCTGCTCTGCTGCATCCTTTCCAAATAGCTATAAATTCAGGTTCTTGTAAGACACTTAAAGCTTTCAAGTAGGAAAACTGAGCTCTGCTCCTCTCTGACATTCGCTCCAAGAGCCATACAGGAACATATAGGGCAGCTTACCGCAGGTCTCCCCAGACTCACTTTGCTCAGGTACTATAACAAAACCATGAAGCACCAGAGCAACTTTTACTGTTAACTTCCTCGTGATACAAAAATGCACATGGTGTTTCTAATCATCAGAAGTTGGAAAGGCAACAGTTGCCTCACTTATTGCTCTTTGAAATCAAAGAGCTGACTGGAAAGCAGTGTTTGCCCTTACCTGTGCTTTAAACAAAGTTGTTATGTGAGCAAACAAATACAGCAGCTGAGTTTATAAGTACTCAGCCATATAGTGTAGAAGTGGCACATCTGTTATAGATTCAATTCACTGCTATTCAATCTAGGCCATGAAGTGGCCTTAAAATGTCCTAAAACATGCACTTGCCTTCAAACTTAATCTGGACAGAGGTGTTTGAGGTTGGCACAGATACCTCATACTTACTCCAAACCCTCCTGTGATGCCAGCGCTGAGCATGAACATCATACACAACATGGGGGAGAGTAGCTGCGCACAGTGTGGGCTGCTTAGACCTAAGCACAGACACCAGACCATCACAGAAATTGAGTAAACATAACAGCCACTTCACCACAAGCCAGAGTGTAGAGTCCAACAGACATGCATGTGAGAAAAGCAGAGCCCTCAAGTCTACATTAGTGCACAGTTTTAGCAAGCCTGATACTGACTTGCTGACAAATTTGGATGGCTAGCCAGACACTTTGCTTACCTGCTAACAGCCTATAAGATCCAAAATGTTTCCCCATACAGCCTTTTTTTAGCATTTCCTAGCATTTTTATCATGAGTTTGCAACATCAGAATGCGTTTGAATGTATCTGAATGCATCATACATAAAGTGCAGCAATCAAACCACTTTACTTTTATCCTCAGTGATCCACAGAAAGAGCAACAAGGATTGAGGTGCTTTTGCAAAAAATGCATTGGCATTGTTCTATTATGCTACAAGAAATTAAAAAAAAAAGCAAAATACAATACTTATTCCTAATCTTTCCTGTAAATCCTTGCCTGATTGCCTGTTGTCTGCAGGATCAATCCCAAAGGAAACATAAAAGCCAAGCAGTAAAGAGGGACACAGAGAGAGACGCTGGTGGGATGAGAGAGGGTTTGCCAGGTCATCTTTCACCTGTACCATTTCTGATTTTTCAGCTCTTGGCACTGTCCCATTCAAGTTTTTAACCTTTTTTTTTTTTTTTTCCCCTTCAGCTTCTTCAAGCAACCATGGATGCTTCGTTGCCTGCGCCCAGCATTGCACCATCAACAACAGGGCTATGCTGCACCCAGTGGCAGGCTGGAAGTATTTAGGTTTGAACAGCAAACCCCTGCAGGGGCTTTCCTTTAAGCATCTATAGTACTTAAGGTCTCATTCTCCATGCTACAGCCATCAGCCAAGCTGAGAAGCAGTACCTGATGCTCCCTCTCTGCTTTCTCAGGTGTTTTAACTAAGTGGATTATGAGGATGTAGCGGTGGTTCCTTCCCGGCCACTATTAAACCCTGACAGAGGGGCATCGCAAAGTCCCCGCAGCCATACAGCCCCCGGTCTGCCCGTCAGGTCTGCTGTCTGGAAGCTCTTTTGCAACAGGGTGCCAGCAGCCCAGACAGACACAGACTGCAGACTGAGAAATGTGGCTGTTTTCTCCCCTTTGATTCATACTGGTCTTTATTTTGCTGCCTGGCACACTCTGTCTCCTGTGTCACAGCTGCCATCTGCAGGTACCCGAGCTCCTCACTGGGGAAGAGCCTCTCCTGGGCATGGAAATGGGGATGCGTCTGGCAGAAAGGCTCTTCCTCACTATTTTTCTACCTCCCATCTGTTCTTCCCCCCTCCTGGTCTCTCTGCTTTCTCCATATTCTTGCACCACTAACATCTATATTCTTCCTCACCTTAACATATGTCTGTCTGCTGATGCGATGGAGTTGCAGTCTAAGCTCTCAGCTACCACCAAGCATCAGACAGAAATTTAATCCCTCATCTTTCCTTTAGCTGTCACCCGCCCTCAACATCATCAAGGAAACTGGCTGCCAATGCCACCCCCTTTATACTTCACTGGGACACTACTACTTAGCACAGAACCACCAGGGCAGATCAAAATCCCCTAAATTAACAGGCAATTCCCTCCTGCCCTCAGTGTTTAGCACCCCCTTCAAGGCCCATCATTTGCAGCTGCTCCCTACTGTTGGCACCCCAGAGTCCAGAGCAGTGATTTCAAGGGGCACTTCACAGGCAGCCTCAAAAGCCTCCGTGACTGCCCCACAGCTGAGACCAAACAGGAGGAGACACCCAGAAATCCAGCCTTCACATCCTGCCTACCCCCTGCACGAATCCCTGATTAAAGATCAATCTCTCGCCCTGTATCAGCATGTTAAAGTTGCATAGCTCTGTCCTCTCATTGCCTTTCTCAAGCAGAGCATTTTTTAAATTATCTACCTAACTTCAGAAGTAAAGCGCCTATTTAACAAGGCACACACACCACGCTACCTTTTATCGTCTTGTCAGCAAGCTGAGAGTGAAAACTGCAAAATGTTATTCTGTTAGAGGGAAGAGCTCATTGACGCAACCCAAAATGTATTCAATTACCTTCCCTCCCTACCGCTAAACCCTACTAATGAAACACGCAGCCCCCAAAGGGAAAAGCAGGTCCCTTCGCATATGAAACATGCAGCCCCCAAAGGGAAAAGCAGGTCCTTTTGCATATCATAAAAGCAAACAGGGAAAGACTGGCCCCATTTCACTTCTAAACATTTCTAAACTGGACACATTTTCTGTGCGTTCGTTACGCAACGAGCCTCCCCCTCCCTGAGCAAGTGTTAAAGCGCAAGACAGTTCTACAAACCTGCAGTGACAAATATTCTCGTTTTCTGCCTCCCCACCTTACCGTGCACCTCACTGACAGCTCTTCTCCTCATAAATAACTCAGAAACATGGTAGATGGCAGTTAAACTCCGTTATCTCTGTTTGCGGATGGGAACGCCTTCACTCATCCTCTGGCTTTGAACTGTATTAGAGCAAAGACTTTTGAATTAAGAACTGGCAAAGAATAAAAATTTACATTTGGAAGTGCTTGTTTTTGTCAGATATACCCAAAATATCTGTTTTCAGTCCCTTTCTCCACTGCTTAAAAAACGTTGGTTTAGAGGAGGTAACAGAGCTATCTGATACTTGTACCAATACCTATTGTGCAAGTTGGAATTCTCTGGGCTATCAAAAAATATTTTAACTCTAGAAAACAAAGTTGTGTGATCTTTGATTACCATGAATATTCAACAGAAGCAGCGTAAAACCATGCTCAGCAGTAGCTCTGCTGCTTATACCTTACTCTTTGCATAATTCAAGACTTTCTTTTGATAGCGAATCAAGGCACTGTGTGGGCACCGAAACAAACCTGACAGAGCTTGAGAGAGCTAGAAAATCATTACCTAATCTAACACAACAGCAGGCAATATTCCTCTTTCTCCTCCATTATCTTAACTACACAAGGTAAGAGTCATGCTGAACAAAACTACCAGGCAAGCAGGGTATCAGAAGAAATGTGCCCTCTCTACCATGTCCCCCAGAGCATCTTGTGGATGAGCACTGTATAAAAAAGAAACTGGGAAAGTGACAAAAACAGAGAAGATCCCAAAAATCGGCACAAGAAAGGGAGACACACATGGCTTCAACACCACCCTCATTAAGAGAAAGGCACCAGCCACACCAGCGGCACCAGTGCTGCTACACTGGACGCAAGCACCAAGGGGTGGGGGAAAAGAGAGATTAAAGAGGGGGGAAAAATTATAGTGATGTGTGTGTGTGCTGCGTCACCTTCCTCCTGGGGCTCACCAGCAACTTGGTGAGACACAGGGATGCTGGAACAAATAGATAAGCTGAGCAGAAGTGCGAATGTTGCCACAAAGGCTTGAATTAAAACTGAAAAGGTACCATATTAAAGAGTTAAGAGAAAAGTTTTAAAGCATGTCAAGTTTTACAAATGGGTGCAGTTTTCTTCCATCATCGCAACACTTGTGCACCCATATCTGAATCCCCCAGAAGGCTTTGTGGCTCCATGGACACTGCCCACCAACCGCAGGGAAGCCCCGCAAGGAAGGGAGCTAACTCCCACCCTCCTGGAGAAGCACTCGCCAAGAGGAAATCGTGTGCTTGGATTCCCGCACAAGCTCATCAAGTCCAGCACAATTAAATGGCCTCCTCGTTACAAAAGCCCTACCAAACACAGGCTTGTCAGAGCGCCGTACCTCTCACTTCACAGTCCTCACCATCCAAGTCACTGCAGCCTCAGCTGCAGGAGAGCACTAGAGACAAGTGTCTTCATACATCCACATCAGGTGAGCCAAGCAGAGCCTGAATTAATACTGAGAGAGCTTTAAATAACACTGCACACAGCTATATTATAGCCAGACCCAGCGATACCGAGTTTTCACCCAGAAACTTCATCTCCCGCTGTGTGAGCAGGAGCTGGTTGCAGCTCAGCCCCCCGGTGCAGCTCTCAGCGATGCCAGGAGCCGCCAGCCGGACCCTGACCCCCTGCACCCGCACCCACCATGTCCCCCCCGCTGATGCAGCACCCGGGTACAGCAGCTCACTCACTGCCTGTCCCCAGCATAGCTGTTATGACAGGTTTATTCCAGTTTAATATTAAAGCCTAGAAGCCTATTTGCATAATTAAACATTGATCTGCTCTTCCTCTCTGCATGTGCCTCTCATTCATGCGAAATACATTAATTTAGCGTCTGCCTCAGGACAGAGGTCCTGCAGACAAGACACTGTGCCTGTCCCCTATGGAAAATTCTGTCCATCTTTAGAAAAACATGCAAAACTTTTAAAACATAAAGCCAAGGTGACAGGCCAGGGGCATTTTCCTTTCTACTAGGGAACAAAAGGAAGAGAAACAAAGGGACAGGGGGATTAGCCTCCAGGCTGGCACAAAAAAGGGGATATAATTGCTAGGCTTTGCTGTTACAATGCCCATAATCTTCAGCTGTGGGTGTTGGGACAAATCAGCATAACCAGAATAAGCCACAAAATAAAAATACCAAGCAAGAGAGATATTACAGAGCTGTTTTTCAAAATGTGTTGTAAGCTACTAACAGGGGGCATCACTGAACCCACTTTTTTGTGAAACGATATTTCAGAAAGTGCAATGCTCAAGCAATCCAAAGTAATTTTTTACTATTAAGTATTTTTGAGAAACTAGAGGAACCTGCTTGACACAAAAAGAAGAAGAGACCCTAAGACCTGTAACACAGATATTGGGCTACTGCCGGTCAGCATGCTGTCCTGCAGCTCACTGTCCTTCCTCGACTAAGCCTCAGTGGGGACATCAGGGGGTGAGCAGTTGTTTTGGCCCCCGGAAAAGCAAAACAGGCTGTGGTCTGGGAAGATAACTGACAGTGCCATGGAAATGCAACTGGTCAAACATGGGAATGCAAAATCCCAGGGTGAGCCTATATAGCTTTGCATAGCCAGAGATGTGACAGAAGTCGACTCCCATCTAAAGGAGAATCAGTTTTAGTTTTTCCTTTAGGAGAGAAATTACACCGGCACAATTAGTGACAGAGCAGTTCCAGGTGCTCCTGGTAAAAGGGAAGAAGCAATTACGGCCCACCATAGGTGGTGTGGGGAAAATACTCTGAAAGTAATATTAAGGTTCACATTTATATGACAGTTCTGTTGCCCAGGCAAAATTTTTGCTTTTGCCACTGTGTTATTAAAGCAATTCAAACGGGGACACACATGCGCAGGATCTGTGCTGAGAGGACTCTGCACTTGATGGAGGGAAATTACTGAAATCTCTCTCATGCATATGGATGCTCAGGGGAGACAAAACCAAGCAAATCTCCATAACCAAATCAGCTGACAAGGGAAAACTCAG
>VZTV01111654.1:0-18584 GCA_013400875.1 Anhinga rufa
AAAGAGGAGGAGGAGGGAGAAAACCTTCTAACGACAGCAAGGGGAGAAGAGGTGTAGATTTATTTTTTTTTTCCCCTTAATTCGTGAGCATTTCCTCATGAATTCTGGAAGAGAGTCAGGAAATAAAGATAGCAGCCAGAACTCACCTTCTGCATCTTTTTAAGGGAGAACTAAACAAAAGCAGCGGTAGCAAATAAAGGAAATGCATAGAGGAGGTTACTCATGTTACCCCAGTACATAGAGTTGGCATTGAACCCTGGTATAGAGGTTGTTTTGGGAAATTCTCAATAAATATTAAGAACACAAGCATGTAGATATCTGCATTTTTTCCAAGGTTGATGGAAAAATTAAAGCATGGGTTGATGGTCCTGAGAATAGAGGAGTCAGTACGATTCCCAGGCTTAGGGGAAAGAACACAAAGATCAAGAAACTACCTGTTATCTTGAATCTCTATTAATGTCAACAGACTCCAGAGAAGAGAGAATAGTATCTGCATTGGAGCCAGGACCACAGCACCTTTCCTGTCCTTCCAGAAAGGCTCACCTAACTTTTTGTAATGACAGAGCAGAGGTGCCCAGACACACGCCTGGTGGGCTAATGCCAGCAATAGCCAAGACATGGAACCTCTTCTTTCTACAGGGTTTGCCCTCTTCTCCTCCTCACAGGTACATGCATTGCTACCATCCAGCCTACAAGGACAGAGCAGAAAGAAAGAAAAGAGACTACTTTGTTTTCAATGCAAGGTAGTCCTCGTGCTCTGCAGTTACGCAGAGGAATAGCCAAAAGCAAGTGAGCAACCACCACCTAATACTAGTAGGGCATTAAGAGCATAGAGAATGTGCTCACCTTAAGCAGCACCTTAGAAGAAACACCACCCCTCCAGCAGGGCAGCAGCTGACCAGATCCCTAAGCAAAAAACCTATCCCTGCAACAAATCTACATTGATAGATCATTAAAAAGAGTGATTAAAACAGACTTTTTTTTTAATAAATATTTAAAATATAGAAAAACACAACCACTTCCAGTACAAAAGTAACCACGCATGTAGCAAGTGTATTACATCAACTTAAATAATAAATCTAACCCGCTAATATTTTCAACACCGTACTTTGTTCTCNACAGGACCCGAGGGAATGGCAGGAAGATGTGCCAGGGGAGGGTTAGGTTGGGGATTAGGAAAAGGTTCTTCTCCCAGAGGGTGGTGGAGCCCTGGAACGGGCTCCCCAGGGAGGCAGTCACAGCACCCAGCCTGGCGATATTCAAGAAGCTCTTGGACAACGCCCTGAGAAACATGGTGTGAATTTGGGGCTGTCCTGAGCAGGGACTGGAGCTGGACTTGGTGATCCTTGTGAGTCCCTTCCAGCTCAGGACATTCTATGATTCTATGTGAGCTTCCTACAGCTCATAGGAGAAGGCAGGGAAGGAGTCTGGCGGCATTAGCTGCGAGACCTCATGAAAAAGGTGAGGAGGGCAGTTGCACTGAATTATAATTGCTGTCATCTCCAGGGTCGGTAACAGCTGTTCCAACACTATTGGTTGCTCAGATGCTTGTAGAATTGAACACCAGTTCAAATGTTCTTCTGCTGGCACACGCTTTTCCAAGCAGATTTAAGGGCTGGATAAAATTGAATTCAGGAGACCCAAGAAGTCTACAGATCACTTCTGGGTAAGCAAGAATGACAGAGCAGTCTCACAAAAACAGTTACTTCAGTGACTGCTCTTAGACAAAAGCCAAAAGATCAAGGAGGAGGATGCTATGGTCTAGACTCCTTGAGGCAGAGTACTACTCAGTCACAGCAGGCCCTTGAAAGCAAACTCGCCTGTTGTACTCGCACCTTCCCAACAATACTTGCTTCTCTTCTGGTGAGAAAAAAAGCAGGATGCACCTACATCATGGAATAAGAAAAAAAATATTTTATTTCCATATTTCAGATTGTTTGCAGACTATGTATCTGTGGGACTTTTCATTCCAAAATTAACTGCGTGCTGAAGAGAATCTGGAACAGCAGAGCCTTTGTGCTTCCAAGTTTTGAGATGGCCTCAGAGTGCAGACCTCCTCTCTTCTCTCATTTCTGGAATACTTTTTGACAATTAACAGAATCAATGACCACAGAGCAAGAAGTCTGCCCAATCCATCAGGACCTAAATGTGAAAAGAGGAGGAGGAGGGAGAAAACCTTCTAACGACAGCAAGGGGAGAAGAGGTGTAGATTTATTTTTTTTTTCCCCTTAATTCGTGAGCATTTCCTCATGAATTCTGGAAGAGAGTCAGGAAATAAAGATAGCAGCCAGAACTCACCTTCTGCATCTTTTTAAGGGAGAACTAAACAAAAGCAGCGGTAGCAAATAAAGGAAATGCATAGAGGAGGTTACTCATGTTACCCCAGTACATAGAGTTGGCATTGAACCCTGGTATAGAGGTTGTTTTGGGAAATTCTCAATAAATATTAAGAACACAAGCATGTAGATATCTGCATTTTTTCCAAGGTTGATGGAAAAATTAAAGCATGGGTTGATGGTCCTGAGAATAGAGGAGTCAGTACGATTCCCAGGCTTAGGGGAAAGAACACAAAGATCAAGAAACTACCTGTTATCTTGAATCTCTATTAATGTCAACAGACTCCAGAGAAGAGAGAAGAGTATCTGCATTGGAGCCAGGACCACAGCACCTTTCCTGTCCTTCCAGAAAGGCTCACCTAACTTTTTGTAATGACAGAGCAGAGGTGCCCAGACACACGCCTGGTGGGCTAATGCCAGCAATAGCCAAGACATGGAACCTCTTCTTTCTACAGGGTTTGCCCTCTTCTCCTCCTCACAGGTACATGCATTGCTACCATCCAGCCTACAAGGACAGAGCAGAAGGAAAGAAAAGAGACTACTTTGTTTTCAATGCAAGGTAGTCCTCGTGCTCTGCAGTTACGCAGAGGAATAGCCAAAAGCAAGTGAGCAACCACCACCTAATACTAGTAGGGCATTAAGAGCATAGAGAATGTGCTCACCTTAAGCAGCACCTTAGAAGAAACACCACCCCTCCAGCAGGGCAGCAGCTGACCAGATCCCTAAGCAAAAAACCTATCCCTGCAACAAATCTACATTGATAGATCATTAAAAAGAGTGATTAAAACAGACTTTTTTTTTAATAAATATTTAAAATATAGAAAAACACAACCACTTCCAGTACAAAAGTAACCACGCATGTAGCAAGTGTATTACATCAACTTAAATAATAAATCTAACCCGCTAATATTTTCAACACCGTACTTTGTTCTCGCACACTTTTGAATTACTCTAACGCTATTTTTAAACAAAAGCTTTCACTGAAGAAAACATCAAATATAATATATCAAAGCCATTTTTTAAACTAACGAGTTTCCTCTTTTGCAAAGCAATTATTTTAAGCACTGAAAAGGTTTCTGTGGCACCCTCTACTTCCAAATGACAAATATCAGCAATAGCTGGATTTAAAACAAACTGAAAACTCCAAATCAGCAGCATTTGACTCAAGGAAAAACATTAAATATTTTCAAGCAGAAGAACTGAAAAACTTAGTCTTACTTAAAGAAAAAAGTATGTACGCACACCTGCTGTTCTATCAATCTAAGCAGGAAACCATTTCACTGCTGCATCATAAGTAGAAGAAAAGTGCTTATTAAAACATTAATCACAGTCCATTATACTCTGACTCCATGCCAGAAGTTCCCATTACATCACTGAAAATATCTATTAACCAAAACCTGATTCTGACAAGTTACAGAAGTGTAGTGTTTAGGATTTAGTAATGTAAAAGTCAGTTTTAGAAGAACAGTTACACAATTGATTTTGCAGTGGCAAGCAAGTATAATTAATTGTTTTTGTGACATTTATTACTGCAATGGGGTTGATTTAACTGGTGTTTCTACTGTAAAATTATTCAAAAATTATTTCAAACTTCATCTACTTTTATTAAACACATTTATTGTGAACGTATTTAATACCCAGGACTGGCTAAACAATTTTAAAATGTGCTGGATATACCAGTACATGTAAAACTGTGTTGTCTTGTGTAAATATGGGCCTTGTTTAGAACCACGTCTCACAGGAAATTATGCCAAATGAAAACCATCTCCCCTTCTCCTCTCCCACTGAAAAGGATTTATGTTTTTATATTTAATACCAGTTAGGTAAAGAAACAAAAATATGGTGGCGTTACCTTCAAGCCTGAGCAATAGCTCATCTGTGAAGTCTGATTACATTCAAACCCCTGGTTTGTTATTAGAAATATGGCCTAACTCAAATGCCCCTATTTGGAAGAGAGAAAAGTGAACAACTCAATTCTTTCTGGAAGCCTGGCACTACACACTTGCTTACCTAGAACAGTTTTCAACTATTAGCAAGGCTTTAAAACCAAAGCCATGAAAATCAGTTCCTAAATGTGTATATATAATCTCCAGCCAAACAACTTAATTGCAGGTACTTTCCTCAACCCCCTGTAAGCAGCCCCACTCAAAAAAAGTCAAAGCCATAGAGCACGATACGAAACATATTATGTCCCTAACCCAAGGGAGGAAAAAAAGGTCATTTTAAGAAATGCTGAATTAATAAAGGCCTCTGTAGCTGTATGTTTAGTGCCGCCAATCTTCACAAGACCACTGTCCGTTCAGAGGCCAGACCTCCCTTTCTCAGCTCAAGCAAGTGCTGCCGCATGCTCTGTGTGTGTATATGAACAGGTTTACTGGCCTTGCCGTGGGGTGTACTGGCTGAGGCACTGCCAGCGACCTTATTCTGAGTGTCACGCAACGGGGTAACATCCCACTCATTTGATACAGAGGCTGATAAAGGTGAAATGAAAGCATTAGGTGCTTATAAATGGCTAGTATGTAGAGAATTCATTGATTATACCCCCATTTAAGAGACTAAATTAAAAGCACCTGATTAGCGTTCATGATAAATAAAAGGTGTCTGGAACACACAAACTGAAGAACAGCTGTGCTTTTTGGGGTTTTGTTTGTTTGTTGTTAAGAGGCTTGGGTTCCTGTTTTGCCCCCTTGACCCAACTTACACAAGTGTCTAACTACAAAACACGCCTGAGCGAATAACCTTTTACCTGTCCTTGGACATCTTCCAATTTCTAACATCAAAAGAGCTTCAGTTTTCCTCTCCTTTCTTTTTAAGTATTGCCATAAGCACCAGAACTATAATGCAGCCTGGCTTCCCACGGCTTGGTCTTGCGGGTGCTTGCAAGCTCCGACTGAAGCTTTTCTCAGGCAGTTCGGACACGTATGAGGTGTCTTGCTCCCATGCAGCTTCTCTGGTGGCTAATAAGTTATAAGCTTACTAGGCAGCCTTTTTTGTCAGTCAAGGTACTTTTAGGGTCCCCCTCCATATCCAACCACTCCTCTTCATGCAGCAGCTAGAGTCTTAGTTGCCCCTAAAATCTCTGCCACTCCACAAAGTGGGACTGCAGTCAGTGAACAGATGCACAAACTGCTGGAATGGAAGGAGCCATAAACTCCAGTTCTGGTGGGTGGTAAGACTTGGATTTTTATTTTTTTTAAAGGAAACTAGAAAAAAAATAAAGAAGTGAACACATGTGATCAGATACCATTAACTCTAAGGAAAGTTCTCCAGTTCCACTTTTTCCAAGAAGTTCCTCCTGTGTGATCTAATCTGGGGTACATCAGGGTCATTATCAAAATAAGAAAACAGAGACTACCAGCCCAACCCTTAAAAATCATATCAGGTGTGAGATCAGTTACATACATAGGATCAAATATATGAATGGAATTATGGACTTTGGCAAATAGCACGCTCCTCCTGGAAGAGATCCCTCACTCCTACTACTTAGCACTCTTCAGAGAAGCTTTAAACATCGTTGACTCCTGATCACTGTGAGAAATACTACTCATCAAGAATAAAGCTGCAACAAAGCTCTCTGAAGGGGGTTAAAGAATCACAAGCAACAGCTTGATAAACTGAATAAAGCTTCCCTCTGCCATTTCAGGAAACTTGTAATTCACCTTTTCAGCTATTTGATACCTGAGCAAACAATTTTCATCTGGAAGGGTCCTTCATGACTATGTTTGTCAGCGTCACCGTCATAAAGATGTACCATTTCTGGCTTTATTTTCCTCTTGAGGGGTTTATTTTGCTGGCTGTGCTACCCAGTCTAAATATTTTCATTATACATAACTCACCCTTCTTGAAACAACAGTGTTGAAGGGTCTAGGAAGCCACTCTCTCTTCCTCTTTTCCNNCTTCCTTCTTGCATTTTTATTACAATGGATTTTTACAAATGCCTTAGAGGGCAAATTCAAAACAGGATGCTCCTCAACTTTCTACTTAACTATATCTGAGACTAAGTAAATAATTTAAAAGATAAGTCCATCCAAACAGACCCTTCAGAAAACCATGATAGCATTTGCCTAGGCTGCCCCAGAGCAACTCCTTGTCATGACATCTCTCGGCCGATCCTTACAGCCAAGTACAAAGCATGAGTGATGCTCAGGTGTCGATCAAGAAGAGGAGCTCTTCCTCTCAGCAGTGGTCCTCAATGAGCTCCCATATTCTCCATGACCACCATCAGACAGACTTAGCTCCTCATCGCTACGGTGTTCCTGGCTCTGTAGTCTAACACTGGGCTTAAAGAAAGCATTTTAGGACTTTGTCCCAGGAAGAAGTACAAAAGCTGAGGACACTGAGACCCTTCTGCTGCTGAAGTGAGAGATAAGCAGGAAAGATCACTCTTGCACGTGCAAAATATATGGGTTTTCTTCCCAATGCAATTATACATCTGGCTGAGGAGTCATAGAAAGACTCAAAAAGGGCAATACAATGGAGTGCAGGAGAAGCACGAAAGATGGAAAAAAAGAAAGCAAAGGAAAAGAAAACACTGAGCACAAAAACTACTGACCTCAAACTTACCATATAATTTCAGAGAAGCAACAGATCTAAAACTTAACTTCTACAAAAATACATTTTTCTAAGCTGATGGAGGACAGCTAAAGAGTAAAGTCTGTGGACGTATAAAGTCACAGGAGAACCATACATCAATAGTTATATCAACGCAGGGGATGAAGGGAAGGATGAAAGCCAAGAAACACTTTCAATAACGGATAAGAGCTATCACAGACAATCAGATATTTTTAAGCGGCTGGCAGTAACGAGGCTTTGATTTGGTGAGACACAAAAGAGTGCAGAAAATAGGGCATTTGGCCCACGCAACTGCTGGATGCCTCCTGTCACATTATAATCCATCAGCAGACAGCTTTGCCTGACACTGCTTCAGCTGCCTACTTAGCAGCATTGCCTCTACACCTGCAGAGACAGTTCAGGGTTTGTCTCCTATCAGTTTTCAATAATAAAGCCAATATTACCATCCTGATTTTTTTGAAGAAATTTAAATATTTACTGGTTAATCCTGTAGTACATTTGCCAGACAATTCCTCATTCCCCATGTTAAGACTGATTTTTTTTCTTCATATTATATGTATTTTAATAAATGCATGATTTACTATTCTGCAAGCCCACACTACAAAAAGACTATTCTGGAATAAATGGTATAATTACATTTCCTACAGCGACCTTGTAATCTCTTGAGTATTTATTCTAGACTAAACAGCCTTACTCAGCTGCCCTGTGTCTGATTGTCGATGAAAGAAGCTTGTTTGACAACTGCTTCGAGCAGAAACATATTTTTTCCATGATTGCATGAAAAAGTAAAAAAACATTACCAGACCAGTATTCTGAGTACAGAGACTCATGTTAGATCGATGAGTTAATTTTGAAGCCAAACGCCAACAAAAACAATTACTATGGACATTCTGCTGTCATGGCCAGCTTTTGAGGTTAATTTAGTGGTACATATACGACTACAGCCAACTTTACATATAAGAAACATGGTGTATGCAGGCTTCCTTCTTTGTTTCTTTATATATTTTCCATATTCTCTGCTTTTATAACCCTCCCGAGACCTTTTACAGTTACAGAACCCACACTATACCCACAGGTGGGCGGGCAGGAAGCAAAACTCTCCATTTCATAAGCAGTCCACTTTTAATATATTCAATTGCTAATGACCTTGACAGAAGAGCTGCATGCAAAACACCATATACTACAGGGTGTCGTTTGAAACGTTCGTAGACCTTTTATGCCAGAAAGCTGATTTCTTAAAACAGTAAGATTTCAGACTTAGAAAAGGCTGCACTCTTTTCCTTGATTTCCATTCAGCTGGAAAAACCGGTGCTAATCTACCTCCTCTGCATTAAATTTGCATCCTTCCAAAATCCTACAACAAAACTTGTAGGATTACTGTAGTACGCTAAAGCAATACAGGACAGTTTCTGCATCAAACCAAATTAAGATGGATTACACAGAGTTCTGTTTCCTTGTTCCATCCTCTCTTGAAAAAGACAACACACCTGACCATATTCACTCTTCCAAAAGAAATGTACCCACCTAGTACTTCCATTTTCATTCATAGGATTTTCTTCAATTATTCATGATAAAATGAAGAAAAAAATACTTCACTTTAAAAGCCTGTATGCAAATGCAGCTGTGTCTTTAAAGCAATAATCACTTCTTACCTGCCAATTCTCATTCACTAGGTGCCCGACTCAAAACGCATTGCAGTTGACAGAAATCTTCCTACTGAGGATCAGGCCCTGCAACAGGAGACACTGGGAAATTCAGACCATATGCCTTGGTAGCCAAGAGAATTCCTGCAAGGAGGAGTGCAGCCCTCTACATGCTCTCCAAAGCAAGACAGGTTTTCCTTGCTCTTACTCAATCTTTTGACTCTGACTACTGAGCTTATTGAGAAACTATATTCTATTCAAAGGAGCAGAATGAATTCAGTGTTCAAAATCAATGGGCCAAAGCAGATCAAATAAGCCCTTCATTTCCGGCTTTTCTCCATTCCAAGATTCGAAAAATATCTGCATACCCCAATGACAAAGAGAGCAGATGTGAAAAATCACCTGCTACATCTTTTAAAGCCCAGCAGTCCTGTCACCCATTCAAAATCAATTCTCGGTTATTTCACCGTCTTGAACCCAGCACAGACACTGACAGGGTTTTAGCAAAAACTAAGCCAGCCAAAGACCAGACCAACTATGGTTTAAGGATAGTTTGGAGAGCATCTTTACTATTGCCTCACTTAAAAATTTAAAAAAAAAAATCACTATGACTGACAGCAAAGAAGTTACACGAATCATTTCTAGATTAAGTGCCAGAACTCTACATGTGTTTCAAATTACACTACAACACTGTACAAAAAAGAAATATGCAGAAATTTTCCACTTGAAATGAAGGTTAAAAATTAAATGCTACCAAAGCTCTAACAGATATGAAAACCAACCTCCTCATCTTAATTCGAAATTTAAAATGACTGAACTGTACTACACTAAGGAAAAAAAAGGAATTAATCAATCCAGTTGTTCGTTATAAAAAGCACAGTGGGTTAAACCATGTTCGTTGTATGTACAGACTTCCACAGCACTCTGATTTTGCTTCAGTACTTACCCTCAACTCCTAAAATGACATTTTGCTTAGATTTAATTTTTAAATTATCAAAGTCTACTACCTATCCTCATTAATTAGCGTTCACCACTGAACTTTATTTTTGCATCGTATTTAAACAAAACACTAAATATCTGGAGTGCTCCTAACAATGTGGTTATACATGAAAACAAGTTGATAGATCAAAGGGAAGTCACATTTTTCCCCTAAAGAAAAGCAAAGGTTTTTGGAGCAAACTTGATTTTTTAATATACACATATATATATATTCAGGATATATCTCTCCCGACAAAGTTAAGCAGGCAATCACAATTTTATTTTAAGCAGCCCAGGCTTGACTTGATTACGAGGTCTGCACAAAAGTTGTCTGTCATTGTCTGTTAAGGCAGAGAAATTTTAAGTGACGTGCAAACAGAGATTTTTAATCTTACTTGTAAATTACCTCTATTTTGTGAGAATGGCAAGGACAGGACTGGTGCTGTATTAAGAGTACGACCCACTTTGGATTACAAGACTGTTCCTAAACTTTGTGGCATGAGGTTCACACATCTTAACCCAAAATGTTAATCACATAAGCAGATTTTCAATTTATAGTCAGTTTTTAAGTAGCTTGTGTATGGCTCTTCCACAGCTGTAAATACTTGGTGTGAGAATGCTGTGTGGCTGCTCCTGCTAGCCGTACACACTGAAAATTAATGCCAAGAATGTCTTTACATTTTTCAGGACCTCAAACAAACATCATTCTGATCCTCATGGGGTTTTTTGTTTGGTTTTTTTTTTTCCTCTTTAATCAAAACTACATAACAAACATACATTTTAATAACAACAAACTAATTTCCATCCCCATCCTGTTTTGGTCTTCCACTAATCAGCATGCCAGAGTTTGCTATATTTTTCATTTCTTTTGTTTTGCATTTAAAAAAAATCCAGACCTCCAACCCCACAAATTCAGTGTGCTCAGCTAAAGCATCAGAAGAAAAGAAAGAAAGAAAGAATAAAATGACAACAGGCCTTTTTACCCCTCTAAGAAAACCTCAAAGTAAAGTAATGGCAGTAAGTGCCTGAGGATCCAGGCGCTCATGCTCTCTCTCTCTCAACCACCCACCTCCTCTCCCTGAAAGCCATGGTAGGTCACACCGCCTTGCAATGACTTTGGCAGTTCAACAGATTTGGACTGATTTAAACCAAAAGATGGCACTCCCCACTTTACACAACCTAACCATTTCTGGTGACCACAGAAGTGCTAGTAGGGCCTTTGATAAGGCAGGGCTCTCCAAACACGACTCCCGTCAGCAGGTTGCCTTCAACTCCACCAAGAAACCAACAATTTCCCAATGCACGTCACTGAACACGTCAGTAATTTACAGTGACCAAGTCATGTAGAACCAGGACTATTAGTCATCATGGAGGAACAGGCCACTACAGAGCCTGCCTCCAGGACAGGTACGTGACGGTGATCCAAGACCCCTCTTTTCTCCAAGGACAGCAACCACAGGTTTGGGAGATGCTCTTACACGTCTTCTCCCCTTCTCCCTTCCAAGTCACATTTCCATTTGACAGCTGAGACAGACATGAGCCGGCCTCACAGGCTCAACACCCAAAGTGACACAGATCAAACCATCCCTGGCATGTTCAGTGCATATTCATGGGACTGTCAGCCACAGACTTCCTTGCAGGAACCCCACAGACATGCAGTCAAGGGCACCTCTACCAGAGGCTGGCTCTGAGAAAGCTTCACTCCCTCTGCCAGAAGGTTAAATACTCTCTACAAGTTAGTGTAATACATACTGCTCCCACAAAGCCATGAAATTCAGGATTATTTCCTATATTTCATTACTTCCACAAAATTTCCTCCAATAAAAAAAATTGGGAGAGGGGCCCTGAAGGACACAAACCCCTACACACATACCAATCATTTGTGTTGAGGAAAAAAAAACCAACACACCTATTTCTTCATTATTCTCAGAATTCCAACACAAAGGCAAAAAATGCTTCATAAGGATGTTAATGTTTTTCTGCAGGACACAGAAAAAAGAAAATTTACAGCCCCAAGAGAAACTAAAAATAAATTTCTAAAAACAGTTTGAACATAAATTTCCTTTTTTGCAAAACATGCAAAATCCATAGAGGAGCAGTGGGAGGATGCAGAATCAAGTTTATTGGACTGCATGCAAAGTTTTTTGTAAAGCCTAATGAGCAAATACTACAAGTCATCTTAAAAAGAAATTTTTTTAAAAATTATAAACAATCCCTAACAAATATTCTAAATGATCCCTTAAGGATTCACCCTTTTTCTTGCTCTTTGCTAGAAACCTTCTTGCCAGCTGTTTCCATTGCAGCAGTTTACTCAGAGAGAAAAAAACAACACCGATGCTGAAGCCTAAAGCGAGTCTTGCAGAAGGTAAGAGGTTAAGATGTGAACATTCAAAAAGCCCATTCTACTGTTTTGAAGATAATAAACTGTATCTTTAAAAAAGTCAATAAATTATACTACCAGAAGTGAATTCAAAGTCTCCAGGTTGGCAGTGTCTTTGCAATAATTCTGGCTCCAGAAACTCAGATGATAACAGCCTGCATATTTGAGGGGACTATTTAGCAGCAATAAATAGCCAGACTACAAAATTATTAACAAGAACATGAAAAGAGGGAGAAACAAAACAAAACAAAAAAATTTGAGATTTAACCTGTCCTTATACGAATCCAAATGAAGAGGAAACTAAAAATCTTTAGCAGGAGTGGCTGACATTGTGCCCAGCTCTTCTGCCTCACCCAGGCAGCTGTATGCAGCTGCCTGAAAAAACCCAAAGCAGGGAGGGAGGCACATTAGTTAAGCATTCATCATCAACAGGAAATGCGCATGAGTTCATATAAACACAGAAACACAAATATATATAAACCAATAGCCTTACATGGTTTAAGGTATTTCAGACACCCCATGGAATAGGGTTAGAGTTGTACCGGCTGGAAACCCACAGCATCGATATATTTGTTTTGGAATTGCAAACAGCCTCAGGACTCAGCAGAACTCTTCTGGTGGGCACCACCGACCCACCCACGCACCTCCCCTTGCTACCACAGCCACCCAGCACCCCGGCTCCTCTTAACTCTTTCAGCACCTCCAGAGCCAAGCCAAACAACCCTGGCTGTACATGCTTGGAGGAGTAAAATGACGCACGTGTCAATGCATCTCCAAGAAAAGACTGTGACGGTTGTTTGCAAACCCTGCTCCAAATATGCTCGCACAGACACTGCAACGCAACTGCAGTATTTAAAGGATTTTGTTTTGCAAGGTGTTGGGTTGCCTTCGAACCAGTGTCACAGATGGTTAGATGGGATGGTCACAGACAGCACAGGGCTCCTGCCCCAGATCTGGACACCAGCACTCACCTTACAGGGGCACATGTGAAGGGACAGCGACTCCCTACGCAAGTTATACTTTTTTCCCCCCAGAGCATTTTCATTTGTGATGAGGCTTAGGGCTGAGAGGGCCTCAAAGCTCCCCTCACATTGGAGGTCCCCCACAGCTGTGCTCCATCCAAACAGGTGGTGAAGGCTGAGTCTGGCTCTGCCCAAATGTAAACTGCTAATTAGTATTTGGTCTCGAAGCTTCATATCAGAGAATAAAAGTTACAGGCATCAGGAGGACATAGAAACAATAAAAACAGAGACAAACTCAATTCCAGACAGCCTTGAATTTTCTGAAGCACCATTAGGTTGCTTATTTACTTTAAAAAGTCTGTCTACCTCTATCATTTTTTGGATGAGCTACAATTTCTCCTGTGCCAGTGAACTAGATAGGATTCCTGTTTGCATTTTAGTGGTCTCTGAAACTGCATACTGAAGTGTCTCAACTTTGTTCAGGACTTTGTGGCTTCAGTTCTCCCATATTGCAGTCAAACGTAAACTGTTATTTTTTAAACTCTTTCTTGCCTTGCCAGTCTGCACATTCATTCTGCCATGTAATTTTCCAGCCAACTGTTAAGTGCTGGTGACCTTGAAAGTTAGGCCACGATGAGTTGGGCGAGACTCACTATCCCAGTAGCTACACATTTTCAGGTGGCGTTTCAGCTACCAACACATCTCCAGAGAGCAGATACAGCACTTTGGGACTTCCCAGCCTCCATTACCCAGGCACAGCAGGCTCCCAAACTCCCTTCCAAACATGGCTGCACACCACCATGCCGCCAAGCTGCCGGACCAGCCCTGTATTATATTTTTTGACAAAGTTAAGCTCTGTGCTTCATTTCTCACAAACGCAGTTTGACTGTAGACAGCAGTCGACAAGTAAATCTACCCTTTTCCATGGCAAACAGCCCAACTTTAATATTTTTACTGGCTTACAGCTGGGTAAATTAAGCCCCAGATTTTTATTTATTTATTTTTTAATACTGTGCAACTGAAAATGAACAGCTACTTCACTACGACTGCCAAGGACAACCTTAAAAACACTAATGCAATCCAGTCCAGCTCTCAATAGATCTATAAAGGCTAGAGGACCAAAAATTTCAGCTTATCCACCCAAACAAAATGTTGGTTGTGCAGGAAGTCTAATATTTCGTTAAGATCCTTAAAAAAAAAAAGAAAGAAAAAAAACCCCTACGTGCTGGCAAACTGAAGATGGTAACAGTCCCGGCTATAATGCCATGAAATGGGAATTAAAACTTGCTGTGTTACTTACCCCAGCCTTCCCAGCATTTCAAGCTCTGGAACTTGTGGTCCATGTGTCTTCTCTTGCAGAGGCTGATACTCGTACAAAGCTTCCTCTAGCTTTTGAATGGGAGCTAGTGAAATATGCTGACCCTGTTAAAAAAAAAGAAAGGAAAACATTTCTACATACCAGGTCAAGGTTTTGACTTTTTCTAAATGCAACGCAAAAACAAGCTTATACCATTAACCTGGTCCAGACAAAGAACACCCCATTAAGAACATACTATCTACTAGATCATTCATTTCTTCATGATTTAAGTTTTTTACTGGGATCTACAGTTTGGAAGTAATGTTTCACTAGCTGTAACTGTTTGGACAAGGTAGGAAGGAAAGAGGAAAGTTTTATTGAAGGCAGGCTTACCATTAGAGAGCGCAGCTGCTTCCAGTGTCACTAGTAAAATTATTATTAGGTAAAAATTCATTTATCAGAAGTAATATCAAACAAATGTCTCTGAGCAACCCTATTTGATTCTGTAATCAAGGATTTCCTGAAAGCCCTAATTAGAAAGGGAAGCCACTTTCATTTCTCTCTGCAGGCTTTGTAAGCTCCCCTATATAATGGCTCTCAAGACAGACTTTTACAGTGCAATACAATTAATTCATTCAGCAAAGTCCCATTTGTTTCATAACTAAAAATATAGAAACACACAAACATAAAATTTTCATTCCAGATGGTACTTTTGCAAGCCCTTCAGACCACTGAGAAACAGCTAGACATTTCCCCCCCTCCTCTAAGTCCCTATCACTCTGAGCTCTCACAAAACAGGAGACTTGTGGCTGGAAAGGAGGGGTCAGGAGGATATGAGATAGAGCCAAAGTTAACAGATGTTGCTGCGTGACATTCTACACTGATTTGTTGATCTTTCACACAGTTTCAATTTTCTACTGTATTCTATGGTGCTCACAAAAATTAGCAGCAGCAGCAAAAAGACAGAGCACTATGAGCCCCTCCAAAACAGCCTGGCTTCCTCTGTAGAAACTGAGCTTCACATCTGCAAAACACAGGAATTTAGGAAAGTAGTAGTATTGTTTTTGTAGACATTTTGTCTGCAACAGGAGATCGGAAGCTTTCCACGGTGTAATGTCGTGTATAACCCTGGCTCCCACTGGTGAGCTTGCTGAGCTTCACTTCCCTGGGGCCACTCGTGTAAGCATCTATTCCCTCAAGTGGAAACGAAAGGCTCCTAATATGGGACACTGGGTTAAAATTAACTAAAGAAACAAAAAAAAGTCAGTAGAAGTGGAAAGCTGTTAATTAAATTTGTGGTTGAGGACAGTGACCTTTCTGAATTTGGAGCATGGATATTTTTGTTTAGAGAGTTGCCAAAATGGCTAAGAAAATTGAAGATATAAGTCCTTGAGAAATTCTACCATGGACCTAGGCTGATCTCTATGGTAATATCAGCAGCTCAAGTTTTCCACTGAAACGGCTCTGTGTGTGCGATGAGAACAGATAGTTCTGGCCTTTTTCTGCACAGCCTGGGAGCCTGGCGGGGCTGCTGCTAGCACTGTTACGGCGAGAGTGTCCTGAAGGCTAAACGTGGTAAAGAAAGTTCTGAAGCCAGCCATGAGTCACTCCAACTTTCACAGTTAGCATACTGTTATTTTGTGCCACAAACTATTGCTGCAATGTTAAAACCAGGCAACCACACATTTAAAAAAAAAGGGGAAAAAAAGTAGGAAAAGGTTAAAAATTCAGCTTTAATCCCATTTCATGATTTTTAAGATACAAATGCAGAGTCTTTTTATATTGCTAGAAGTTGTCAATTTACAATCTATTCAAGTTCATGAAAATATTGCACTTTGTAACTACATTCATGTGCGCTTGTTACTCCCACTCTAAGAGACTGATGTTTAAATAAGACTTTTAGATTTAAATTTTTAACAATATCTTTTTGTCTCTAAACAAACCAAGGGAAAGACATGTCACCATTTTACATGTGTGCACCCTCATCTGGCAAGTGAAAAGTCACAGTCTTTCCAAATCCAGAGCAATTTTATTCCAGCCATACAAAAGAAAATTCAGTTTCAGGCAAAGATCAAAACCATGATAAATATTTTGGGAAATTACTTGTGTGTGAAAAAAAGGAGCAGCTCAGATTGCAGGAGCCACATCTCTGGAGGGCATCACCAGAACAGCTGCTCGCTGTCAGCAGAGTTGCCACTGGTGCATTCCTAACACTTTTTTAACAAGAGTGACTTCTGCTGACATTGGCCAAGAGACACAGGAAGGCTCCTGACAAATGGACTGGGCTCATCACAAGCTTCTTTCCCTACCACCTTTTATGTTGCTACAGATGCCCATCTCTGTCCAGGGACTCCTGGGAGGATGGGATAAAAACGTTTGTCATCCTCTCTCTGCGGGGTTCCCAAGGTGCCAGGGGTCAGAAGGGATCATGATGGTCAACTGGTAACTGCAAGGGAGCTACCTATGCACGGTGGGGAGGCTGACCGGTCAGCACGCCAACTGTATGGTGGGCACTGGTGCATGTGCCATGGGGAAGCCACCAAGCCCTGCCAGGACCTTTCTGTGAGGTATGGTATTGCAAAAACAACCCATTGTGGTGGCCCAGAGAGCAGACGTAGAACATCGGAAGAGGAGCAGCATATAGAAACTGCCCATCCTTGAGCTGGGCTGACCTCATGGCCAGCACAGGCCAGGACATTTTGTGTTCCTATACGAAGCCCAGGGACTGGAAGTTCAGCCAAAGCACCTTCTTTTGAAAGGCCTCCAATCTAGACTTAAAGATTTCAGATCATAAAGGTCCAGGCACGTCCCCTAGGTAAGTTGTTCCAATAGTTAATTATCTTCACCATTAAATATTGGCAGCTCATTTCTGGTTCACCAAGATCACTTTCAAAGTACTGGCTCTTTCCTACATCTTTCTCACCTATATAGTGGGCCAGGGTGTAAGTGTTATGAACTAGTACATACTTTTGCGTGGCAAAACGACTGCATTGGTTTGTGTTCAGCCAGCAGATCTGCACCTCAAGGAGACTTGCAGCTGTATGACAGTTCTTTTGTTTTCATTTCCCAAAATCACAACTTTAGCTGATGAGCTTTGGCAACATGGTTTACATTCCACTTAGCAATGGGAAAAAACCCCCGCACGGCCGGCTGTTGTTCCTGCCCTATAGCTGTCTGGCCTTGAGGTAAAGGCTTTTTCCGATAAACTGGATTTTAGTCTGCCTGAATCGGGAAAGGGTTAGGTGGAAGCATAAGAGTTACAACATACATTACCACTTGCAAGTGGCTGAAGCCTGGTCAAGCCATGCAACCACATCAGCTCTGTAGATGTTTTGGATATGAACAGACTATATCTACACTGCCGACTCCTCGCGATGCAAGTACAGCAGTGTGGCCATGCAGGCTCCCGAGCTCATGGGCTCCCAACTTGTTTAGCCCTGCGCAGATTACAGCATGGGCACAACACAGATCGGTACAAAAAGGATGGGACGGAAACCTATGAAAACTTACCAGTGAAAAGCATTGCCTTTCCTATTTCCACTGATGTTGGGATAAGGTACATTTACACAAAATCTTGTTGAAATTAAAAAGGCTCAATTTGACAAATGTCATCTCAGATAAAAGCCATTTGACCAGTAGTATCTCAGTTTTGTCTCTGTCCTGAGTGGTCCCTAGCCATTTCATAAAGACTGGTACAAAAGGGAAGCTGTTGTATAACTTCAGAGGCATCACGAGAGACAATAACTGTTACTTCGGACTTATACAGCACTTTTACAGGTCCAAAAAACATTTCACATCTATGAGGCAAGATTTTTAAATTTCCTGTATTCCACCTAGACAGCCAGCCTTATCTCCTTCCAGCATTAGGAGGCATTTATCAGTATGCTAAAACCAAAATGAAAGCAGCAGGTCCAAGATCCTGCTTTTGCATTGCTTTCTCCTGACAAACCTAAGATCTGACATTGTGGTCATGGGTAAGTATTTCTAATTCCCCTTGGATGCTGTAATGTTTGTGTAAAGAAGCTGACAGTATCCAAATGGAGATAGAAAAGGCTTCCAAGAACACAGACAACAGATTTTCCTGCCTCCTTGCCCTCCCACCCCTATCTTCATGGCATATGAGTTTTTTCTCCAGAATTATTTTAGTCACTGTAGCTGTCTCTTACATTTTGGAATGTATGGAACCACAAAACACAGTGCTAATTACAAGGAAGGCATTTGCTTATCCTTATGACTTTGTTTATGTAAAACACTGTGCAGCAATGGATTTGTGAGCAACTGACTTACCATTCATGTACCGTATGGTTTCAGATGAGAGAAATACAAGATTAAATTGGGAGGAGGGTTTAAATAATGTCTTTGCACTACAAATAAATCTGACTTGCTGATTTACTTTTCACTGTCCTAGATAGACTG
>VZTV01111662.1:800-13575 GCA_013400875.1 Anhinga rufa
TTAGGGAGTCACAGCTGTTAAGATACAGCACAATCACTTTGCATCAGCATCGTTTGTTTTATTCTTGTGATACAGGTGTAGGAAAAAGGTAGCAATGTTGAGAATGAGTACGGCTGCTCGTCAGCTTCCTTTTCCTGGTTGTGCCCACTCACATCCAGACTGTTGACTTTGGAAAGGTTAAAATAGCAATGTAAGAAGGTTCCATTTCAGTAAGTGTTAGGACAAGTAACTTTAGCCACGTGTTAGTCAGACGTTCCCAGCCTGCAGTCCAAATGGGTTTTGTACTTGAAACACTGAACTATATCCATGTGAGATAATCTAAGGCAATGTGCTGAAAGGGACACTCAGACCAAAACTGCATTTCAGAGAGACTGTTTGTAGTGCAGCGATGAGGAGCCTAATGGAGGGTAATGCCCGCATCATCTTCTTAGGGATGTTGTATCCTCTTATGCTACATTACAGTACCTATATAGCTATGTTTTCGATTGACTTTATCATAAAACTGACTGCTTTTGGTGTTATCCTTAAGCTTTAGCTTCTGAAATCATAAGACCATCTGAGAGCTATCAGATTTTCTTTTCAAAGCAAGGCTATAATTCTCATCAGTTCCAGAGAGAAATCAGAAAGACAGCACAAGGACCCGTATTTTTGCTTAAAACAAGCAAAGGTGATGTTTAAAGCCTACAATAATGTCGAGAGATCTGCACTATGATTTTGAATGTTTCTTATCAGCAGTATTAAGCATTGCAAAAATAATAAAGTCATGGCTCTAAAGCCATGCTCTTTTGGGTATATGATACAGGCAGAAGCTTTGATGCTGTTCTTCTGTAGGTTTTCCTTACTAGGGAATGGTAAGAAAAATGTTGGAGAATGTACCAAAGTAGTTAGCAATGTTTTACCAAGAATGCCAGTCCACCCAGATCCTGAGTTTGATCCAGTCTGGCAGTTTCTGTGTTCCCAAGATACAGGGGGAAAGGCACAAGGTTTTTTTCCTGCATCCTCTTTCTGTAATCAGCAAAAAGTCAGCCAAACATTTGTAGCCTCCTCCAGGAAACATCCCTGATAAGTATAACATTTAGGCACTTAATGAGCAGGATTAATGCACACGCTGAAGTTTAAGGATATTTTTAAGTGCTATGCTTTAAATCTGAGCCATAGAGTAGATGATTAAAGACAAACAGCAAACATTTATGAATTTCTGGACTTGTATATACAAACTATGTAATCTGCAGGCTTGGATTCACTTATGGGAGGTTAATTAACTTCCATCTTCAGTTGGTTTTGCTCGTCCAAAGCAATGCTGCATCTCGTCTCCCTTTCTTCAGCCCAGCACACCAGACACCCTGAGCCAGAGCCAAACTGCAGCATGACATGAAAGTTGGAGAGGGGCTCCCTTCAGTGAAGTCCCGTGCTTATATGTATGGTGTGACCAGAGAATGAAATGTGAGCTAACACAGAGCAAGGAGTATATGCTCAGATCCATTCTCTGCGTCACATGAGAATTACCTCCATCTCTGTCTAAATTCATGTGCATAGAGATGTAGATATTTGATGGTAAGGAAATAAAGACTGTGGAAGTAGGCTTAGAAACCAAGGGTGAATGGGCAAAGAGTTGATGACTATTTAGGGCTGTTAGTACAGATTAGGGAAAACTCTGAAAATTTGTAAGAAACATTTGCAAAAAATAGCATCTAAATTATATCAAGTGGATGTGTGTCATTTCTTTGCTTATGCCTTCACCTGCATTGTCATTTTAGATCATGTTTCAAGATTCCAAGCACACATTTAGTTTATGGTGTTCTCAATTCTGACTATTTCACTGAGTGCTTAACTTTTGGTTTGGTTTTTTTTTTTTCTGAAACACACCATAATGGGGTGATTATCTGAGAATCTCAGTTGCTGTTTCTAAGTAAAGTTCATTTCTAGTTCTTCATCATGGAATAAGACTTGAAAACTTGAAGTGATAAGCATCAGGAGAAAATAAAAAGAACTTGATATGTATTTTAATAATGTAACTGTATTTCATTATCTTATGAGAGTTTGAGGCAATTCAAAAAGTCCTATGTGTTTTAGATTGGCAGCACTGGTTTCTATAGCTTAACAATTCTAGTTCATTTTTACATAATTTGGGAAAGATACTTTGCAGACAAAATAGCTGGTAAGAGATAAGAGAAGAAATAAGGAGCTTGAAACTTGCCCAGCGACCCCTCAGTAGTTGGCAGAATTGACTGTATCTCTTCATTGTTATGGCTAAATTTTAAAAGAAACAGCATCATTTAAGTATCTCTGTTATTATGTAAAACTGATTATAATTCCATACGTATTTGTTGATGTGTGGATATTTGTGCATGTGTTGCTTATTACTGAGTTTTGATTCTATTCCTTTTTTCTCACTTTGAGACTCTTGTCTCATTTTCTTAACGTTTAGGGGATTTTGGTTGTCAGCTTTTCCTTTTTCAGAATTGTAGCGTTTGTTTCTTTCATTTCTTGACACAAATGCTGCAGTGGCCTAAAGTGTAGCTTCAAGCAGTCCTTTGTGTGACTAAAAGAAATTAGCTAAATAGCACTGTTTAATTAATTTCAGGACCGCCTCTTTTTCGTCATGGAATATGTAAATGGAGGAGACCTAATGTTTCAAATCCAGCGCTCACGCAAATTTGACGAACCTCGATCCCGCTTTTATGCAGCAGAGGTCACATCAGCACTCATGTTTCTTCACCAACATGGCGTCATCTACAGGTACTTTTTTTTTTATCAAAAATAAAGCATTTTTGAGGCTTGGGGCTGTTTTTGGCTGAAATCCTCTGTCTCTTAGCAACCAGATTTAGATTAGTTGTTTGTTCCAATTTGCTTACATAGAACTTTTTTGGCTGTTTATCATTGAGAATGTTAACATTTGAATAGCCTCTGCAGCAGTCGCCAGCTGTGTGTGCCAGTTTTGTATTATAGTCCAAATAAAGCGGTTTTGAAAAAGCTTGGCACAGTGCGACCCAGAGGTGACCTTTCTGTGGATCGGCGCAATCTCTTCACTTTCCTCTCTGTGCCATAGATTTCCTCTTGGTTTCTAACTCCCTGCCACTTCCTGAGTTTGTTTGTCCTAGTTGTCTCCACTCTGATACAATCAGGATGGTCGTTTGCAATGCTTTACTTATGCCCCTTCCTCTTGACTGTTTGGGTGAAGGCTTAGTCACCAGCAGGAAGTGGCTCCTTGCAGACAATTTTGATTTGCTTGCAAATGCCGCGCATCTATATGAACCTCTGCCCCCCCCCAGTGTAATCGTCAACACCCATGCACACACACCAAAAAAGTGCATGTTGTTGCGCTGTGTTGAAGAATGCATTTAGGGATAGGCTTTTATTATTAAAAGTAAGGAATCACTCACTTTGAAAAGTCTCACCCTGATGTCAGTGTGTTTATTAAGTCCTTTATCTTGTCATTTCACCCTTCTCCTCTCTTTTTATTTGTTTTTAGCAGCCTGTCATTGCTTGCGATAAATTCGGTGCACACAAGCAGAGTGCTTTACAGGTTTTGTGATATGAGTCTGTCCTGTCTACTAAAAACTCTGAGTTCTGTGGATCTGAGTTTTGATATTCTCTTGATGTTCTCACCCTCTTTCAGATTATCAGTTTTGATTTGGGGTGGTCATTTCAGGGACAGGCAGTCGCAGATTTCTTAAGCAGAAACATCAAGATGAGGATGTGGAATTTGTCACATCCCTGGATTCATATTAAAGCTGCTCTCAAGAGTACTACAAATTGAAAGAAGTTAATTTGAAATGTTTAGTAACCAGGACTGAGTGGTAACTTCCATCAGAGGCCATTGGCTTTCCTACCAACGGGAATTCAAAGGGAAACTTCTCAGAGAAGGAGTGTCCTTTCCAGAACCATCGCAAACAGCAGGACATTGCATTTCTCAGGAAACTAAATCTTTCAGTCAAAAATCCAGTTTTCTTTAGAAAACTTTTTTGCTAGCTGCAGCTCTTAATCTCCATCTTCTATTAACACTGGTGTGATATTTGTATACTGGGTTGGGCTTTAGGCCATACCACTTTGTTTAGGTTTGTTTTCAAGGGCTGAAGATCCAACACATTTCTTACCTTTGCTGCCCATATAACATTTCCTATTCTCGTCTGCATTTCTTTTCAAAGCTATGTATTTGTACATTTAGATACTAGAACGTGGCAACCTCAGAATTGCGTAAGTACCTGTCATAAGGGAAACAGACAAGATTGGTGCTTTGGAAAGTGAAGGTTTTTGAGGATTTGTTTCCATTAAAAGACTTGAGCTAATTTCCTGAAAACTGGAGTTTAGACACTTTAATTACCAGTCAGTTTAGTGATTTCTGTGAACCAGCAAGAAAGAATCGGCAAAATTACCTTCCCCCTTTTTTATATGTGTGCATTCATTCTCCCTCTTCCCTCCCTGCTCCCATCCTTCAACACACATCCCCTTCTCTCTCCTCTCTTTCTCTTTTCTCCCTCTTTTCCCTTGTCTTATACATAGCTTCTGTTGTGTGTTGGCTCCTAGCTGCATTGAATCACTTCATGTGCCTGTGTTCTTTCTCTGACTTCTTATTGTGGTCAGAATGCTTCGATCCCAAGAGAAATGTCAATTCTGATGAGACAATGCTTTGTAATTTAAACTCTGCAAGATACTCTCAACATAGTTCAGAGACTATACCAACATGTCTTTGGCACACTGCAGTAAAACACTAAAATTGTAAATGGCGTGTTATATTGGGTGTATTATCAGAAGAGGCAAAAGAGAAATAACGAGTTGTAGGATTAAAGCAGAGCTAAAAAAAGCAACAGGAAGAACATTAGGAACAGATTTAGTTGTATTCTACTTTGACATTGGCTTTTGGATCTGGACATAGTTGTGTCCATAAGAATAACTCTTTTTCCCAACCAGGGGATACTAGGAGCTTCAACAACTTATAAAATGTATATCCCGGTTATTCTATAAAATACAAGTACAAGGAATAAGTTAGAGATTATCTTAAAAGAGTTAATCATAAGAAAATGTCACGATTCATTCATAGTGTGCTAGGCCCCGGGAAGAATGCATTTGTTGATGTCAAGCGTATGTTAGAATAGTTGTCTTGCACAGAACAGTTTAGCCTGACATTCTATACCTCACTGCATCATTTATTACAATGTTAAAAATGCATTGGGATCAAGTTACTCCTTTACATCTCCAAAGCTCTTACTAGCTGGCAAACAAGGAAAGGAAAGGAAAGGGGGGAGAAAAAAAAAAGAAAAGAAAACCTGTGCTCCTGAATAACTACCAGTCATAACTACCTAACATGCCTTTAGATATTTTAATAAAGAATACTTGTCTTCTGTGTAATTATATCTCTAGAAAAAACATTGTGGTGTGAAATTAATGGTTATTCTCCAAAGTGGGAAATGCTGCTTGTGTGGGCAATACTTCAAGGAAAGTGGGGAACATATAAATAAACTAAGATGTTTGATGGAAATGCAGGTTTCAAAATAGCTGCTATACCTTCTGATCTTTTTTCAGCCATGTATGTGGAAGTATTTGTTTGGAGCTAAACATAGTTATATTTTTGGAAGTAAATAACTAGCTTTAGCTCATGCTTTGGCTTGTTGGTTAGATTTTTAGAAAGTGCTATGATGATACTAAATGATCATCTTTTGTAATAACTAGTTTATCCTCATTTCCCCTGAAGTTCAAAGAGAAAGCTAGTTCTCTGTTTGGCAATAGAAATTATTCTGTAAATTCACGTCTTTGCAACTGGCCCAACAGTTGTTCCCAGACTTGTCCAATTATTTGTGTGCTTACTGGAATTACATACCTTCCTTTTGTTTATCGAGTTTATGTTGGATATAAAGATGAACCTCACAATTTTTATATATAAGGATGCTGGTGTTGCTAAATGCATCTTGTATGATAGTCAAACTTTAGGATAATTTTTGATGTGGCATTTTTAAGGGTATAATGTTACTGTTGTTGTGTCAAAAATGCTTCAACAACTTAATAAAAATATTTGTGTTATCCCTGCCACCTTCCCTCTCATCTGGCATTTAGCTATTCAAGCACATGTCAAGCTGGGGCCTGATAGTGCAAGTAGAGTCAATCAGACACTACAGAAGTTTCAATCACAGTTTCTGGCAGTCATTATTTGTGTTATGCAATTGCACCACTTTGAAAAAATGTATCCAAGCTTCAGGAATTAAGGGCTAGACTATGAATCCCATTTTGCCTGTGAGCTGAACTGGACTTTGAACTCAGTGATGAAAGATTGTGGACTATGTCCACTGTCACCTGTCCCTGGAGTCCGGTATATTTAAAGTCAGTCATCATTAGCTTAATATATATTCTCATATAGAGAAGCTGCAACAAACTGGGTGTTAAGAAAATGCCAGTTCCATACTCCCCTCTTGTGCTGACTTTCAACATTCCTGTGGACTTTCCACAGATATATCTACTGTTATATGTTCTTGTTTCACCTGCAGTTGTTGAGCCTGAGGACAGGAGTGCCTAGGTGGGTGTCTCTGGCTGTCATTAATGGAGTTCAAGTGGAGTGACGCAAGTGGCCCACTCTGGCCTGAAATACAAACAAAGAACTGTTGTCTCCCCAGGCAAAGATATCAGCGCTAGAATGGGGTACCACTTCATTAACATAGATGCCGGTGTCCCCAGTTCATTTTCAATTTAGGGAATAACTGTGTGAGGTACAAACCTTGTTTCAGTGAAGACCTGAAGGGCCAGTAGTTGCATGTCGCGTGATCTCTGGCACACTCCAAGACCATTCAAATGATTAAATGGGCTGCTCTCTCTGAAATACAAAAGAAGGAAACTGAATGTACATAAGTTCAGTTCACCTGAGAGGATGAAAAATACCTTAAATGGGAAATTAGTGTCACCTGCTTCGGGTTAACTCATTCTTTTGGTTTTGAATGTAAGGTCTGTGAGATGTTGCCTTCAAATCACACAGCACCTGGTCACAGGGGAGTCCTCATTTGTAACTATGGGCTATCATGTTCCTCAGCAATATGAAGTAATAATCCAGCTTGTAACTTGCTGCAGCTTTCTGAGGCTCTGTGCACTCTGTAATTAGTATGTTGGTCGTGATGAAGGATATATTAACACTGAATTGAGGAGAATGTGAATATAAATATGCTGATGCCAATCCTGGAATACATCCAGGCCTTTTCCATACACAAATACCCTAAGAACTTGTTTGAACAGTCACTGAATTTTTCCTTGGATGATCAGTTTTCCCAGCATTCCCATTTATCAGGGTAACACACACCAGTGTTTAAGACAGAAGAACTACCTAAAATTAAAAGCACTTTCATTAGTTTGTTTTTATGTGAAATAAGAATATTTAGAAAGTCTGACTTCACTGGCGGTTGTATGATTCAGTGCAACCTTGGCAGAGTAACGAGGAGTTATATTTACACTGATGAAAATGTTGCATGGTCAGTGGTTAACATGTTAAAAGTCATCATTCTCCCAAGTTACTTTACTGTGTTATTTCTGAGTGGCAGCAGCCAAATAAAATTCCCCTCCTTCCCTTTTTTTCCTGGCTTTTTAAAATACAAAACTAGACATGGAGCATTTTGGTTTAAATTTGTTTTTAAGTATGTAAAGATCATCTTATTGCAACTCTAAACAGTTGAAGGTTAAATTGCCGCTTGAGTTATGGTCCATGAAGGCGGGCAAGGAAGACCTTGTACCCTCAGACAGCATATTCAGACCTAAGCATGGGAATATTCTGAACTCAAGCCCTTCCCCACATAAACTGCCTGTTGCAGGAGTCTGCTACAGAGAAGTTACAGTTTGCTTCTGGTGCAAGTGAGCAACAAACTATTTCCATCACCTTCAGTAAAAGCATGAAGCAAGGAGTGCACTGAGCTGCTGCATGTGTGCCTGACTCCTGGTGTCTCCCGGGACGGCTGCCCAAGCCGCGCCACCTGACCAGTGCTCCTGGCCGGGTTTATGTCCTGGGCTACATCCATGCTCTGCTCTGCCTGGTCTAGTTTCTGAAACGGAGCGTGAGCTCCAATGGGATTTTACTCGGTGGCCTCCTGCCCTCTTTGCACTTTTTCTTGCTGGATCTAGGCAGGCCAGCAGTCATGAAATGCATAAATAAGCAGGATATCTTCCCCGCAGGAAAAGGCAGTGGGCTGGGGTGGAGAGGAGCGGGGCTGAGGGAGATGAGAAGCAGGAAGAAGGGTTGGTTCCCAGGCTTCTGGCATTCGGACCGAGGGAGTCCACCCTGCCATCTGCCCAGCTTATGTATTGTGCTAAAGGCTGCTGTCGCATAGGAGAGCCTTTGACAAGGTTTCCAGCTGTGGAAGGATGAGTAAAGGCTGTGGGAATAGGATATGAACCACACGGTCTTGCCAACAGTAGAATGCTTTCTAAATTTCTCCTGGGTTTGGAGCATAAGAAAGTCCTCAGCTGGCTCTTGTGTGGGAGTTGGGTATGTGGAGGAGCAGCGCCAGGCAGTTAATATTTAGAAGGATAGAGCAGCACCATTGACCTCATTTGGGGAAAGACAAGGTACTTCCAGGGGGAGTTCCCGGTAGCGAGGTCAGCATTGTTTTTTTGCTTCATGTTTATTTGGTGCAAGATTTTCTTGTTTAATGACCATTTGTATAGTGCTGTATTGTGTAAATAAAGCTATGACCTTTACCTTCTGATAACAGTATAGGAGTGAGTTAATGTTAAATAAGAGAGAGCAGGGAGTGGGAATCTGCCAGGGTTAATGCCAAGTTTACATTCCTGTGAAGGCAGCCATGTTCCGGTACGCACGGTAGAAAGGGCGACAGTGCTTCTCAACAGATAATAGCAGTGAAATGTTACAGAGCTTATTTGTATTTATTTCTGGGTGAATGTCAGTGATTTTAGATGACTGATGTTTGTGCTTTCATTTTATAACAGGAAGAAATGTGTGTTATCTTTCTGCATTTGATAAGAAGATTTTAACTGAGAGAAACATACACAAAATAAAAATCCACTAGAGCTTCCGCACATGTAAAACTGAAATGTACTGACACAAGACAATCCCTGTAGTTTTCCTAAAATGCTGAGACACAGCTTTGTCTCTACAGAAACATGTACGCCAGTTCTAAACAAAATCATATTCTTCAAACAACTTTCTAACAGAAGAAAGAAAATGTTTTTTGTTTCACAGTTTATTAAAACTCTGAAGGTGCTTCCTAAATGTAATTCTGCTGCTAACAGACAAAAGTTAGGACTGAATTTTGCTGTGCCCTTCAGTCGTGTTTGTCTTCAAACAATGGAAAATATTTCTATAACCCAGCTACAGTGGTGTTGAAACTATGTCATGTTAAGGGTGAGGCTTTGCCTTTTTGCATGCTATTGAATGCATCTGCCAAAGTTTCATAGTAATACAGAGAAGCACACAACAAACGTGGTTCTGAGGCAATAGGCATTTTACAAAGATTTTGTTGTGCTCTTGAGATGCAACAGAGAAGTTGGAGAGTAATGCAAAACGTTAGAAGAAACCACGTAGGAACTCTAGTGGTTTTTAAATAATGATATTAAAAATATTAAACAACCTTAAAATTTGGGTGATACCCTTTGGTAAGGACATTTGTGTACAACTTTTTCCATCTTTTGGTCAGAACCTTGCTACTTTTGGCTCAAGGTTTGCATTTATTCTCTTTGCTCCTTCTTCCCCCCAACTTTTATCTACCTCCTTGTTATAAAAGAGCTTATCACTTAGACACTGCTCCAGCAAACATTTCTGCATGCAGATCACTGTAGTCATAGGCTGATTTTGATTCAGTGAGACTATTCATATGCATGAAATGTGCAGCTCCCTGGATGATTTGGGACCTTGGTTTGACTTTTCAGATTGCAAATGTGTTTATTTTAAAATAGAAAATCAGCGCCTTTGAGAATGTATTGTTGTTAAAAACCATATGTTATTTTGCTTACCATTGCAAAAGGCTGTGGAAAATGAGAATTTAGCCAATCTGAAAGCTAACATAACTGAGTTATCACTGAAACTTTTGAAAACTTTGAAAGCGTCTGTTTAGCTGACAACTTGTACTCAAATGTAAGAAAACAGAAATAATATTGTTCACCAGGAGGTTAACTAAACAGCCAGTAAGAATCCCAGCATTTTGAGGAGTGCATCAAAGTCTCTACTGCTACCAGAATAAACAGTGGTAGGATTACATCAGAAGGACCTTGGACAGATTAGATGCAGTCGAAACAGGGGAATCAGAAAGTGGAACAAAATGGGTCAGGTGGCCATAACTGTGCTGAAAATGAGTGGAAAGGTGAGGGGTAACAAGTCCAGGGTGCTAATGAGTCACTTAGTGTACCTTCTTGTGTCAGAAGTAATGCTTGCCCCTCTCCTCAGCTGCCAGTGTTTCAGAGTCCAAACAAGCAGCTTCCCAGAGCAGCAGACAGTGGCAGAAATACATTGTCTTCATCACCTTAGGAGCATTGAGTACATGTGGAGGCGGCAGATGTGGAGCAGGGCTAAAGAGGAATGGTAGTGAGGCCAAGGCCAGCTTTTACTGAAATGGGAGTTAGTGTGGTTTCTGCACTGTGATACACCCAGGGATGCATAGCACCAGGGAGAGAGGCTCTCCTGCCACCACCAAATTGAATTTTGATCCCCCAAGACCACTTATGCTGGGGGTATAATGTTTTGGATTCAAAAAAATTCCTACGGTAACATCCAGCTTCTGAGGAGAAGCCCAAGCAGCACTTCTCACAATGTACACACCAGACGGGTCTTTACTTCCTGCCTCCTGCTTCTAGAATGTTTCCAGTAGTCAGTCTTGGAAAACAGCAGAAAGAGAGAAAAAATAAAGGGGAGAGGCCAGAAATAATGCCAATATTTACATAGGTGTACTTTTTCCTCCAGACTTGAATTTCCTTTTGCTGATATATGGAAGTCACAGAAGATACTGTTCTTCAAAGCATGTCAAATGCAAATAGTACATGCAGTTGTGTACATTTTTTAATGTAGATTTGCCAGTGGCAGTTGTAAAAGTATTCTTCACGAGGTATTCCAGTCTTAGAGCATGTGATTGACCCTTCAAGGGAAGGGAAGGATGGGGTGGCTTCAACAGTAGATAGCCAATAGAGCAGCTGGTATGGGTGCACCTTGGTATGAAACAGAATAATGCAGAAGCAGTGCCCTAAAAAACAACCAGAGTCACAAATAACCTGAACTGAGTAACTTCATGCATTCAAAATGTGGAATATTAAGGATAAAATTAAGTAGTAACAAATAAACATTATAGCACTTTACCAGATATTTACTTGAATTATTATAGGGTTTCCAAGGGAGATCCTATGGTCTATTAACACCCATTTAAAAAAATGCCTAAATATATTCTAACAAACACAAATAATGAGTCAGATGGAATTGCCATGGTCAATTAAGTGGGTAATGGATATTTAAAAGCTTCCAAACGTCAATAAATCTGAAACAGCTCTAAAGGAGTACTTGTAGAACAAAAATAATATGCACTTAAGAAACTGCCTGAGTACATATTTGCCTAAACTTAACCACCAATAAGAGGACAGCAAGCATTTATGGTACTGTATACTGAGGGCATAAAAATGCATACCAAATGTGTGCCAGTTCATTTGTTGATAATCTGTAATAGGTCCAAAGGGGCCATAACTATTATAAAGAGGCCCTGATTCTGATTTATACGAGTCTTTAAATACCTGATAGCATAAAAGGATCCTCAGATTGTGAACCGGGGAAGTAGACAGCAGCTCAATAGTGTACCTCTTGGCATGAGGCTGAAGGCAGCCCTTTGCAGGCTGGTTAAAGCTGCCTCTGCCGACAGTCTCTCAGCTGGTTTCCACAGACACTGAGGGAGAAATGCCAAGGATGGAGGTGAGAGAAACCCTTTAGACAACACTGGGTTTTAGGCAGGTTCTCTTATCACCTTTTGAAAATTCACAAAATAAAATAGAGGCAATCTTTTGTCAGCCTCCGTGAAATCATAGCGAGTGGTACACACACTAGGACGAAAGTTCTGTTTTTCTGTGGATGACCCAAGAGGAAAAGGATTTTACTTCGATTTTTAAAAGATCTGCAGATTGGGTGGAAGTTGTTCTGTCCATGAGCAGAAGAGTCAGAAGGAATTTTGAAGCAGCATCGTGGAAATCCTCTGTGTAGTAATAACAGCAAAACATTAACTGGTATTAGTGAGCTATAGCTGATAAAGCCAGAGGTAATTCGGTGACAAATCTGGCATAAGTCATTATCTCTACAGCCTTTTCTCCCCTGGCACAGCTATGGGTGCTCTTAGTTAGGCCAAGATAATTGTCTGTATAAACCCAATCTGAGACATTTAGGCTAAAACCCCAAAATCCTGCCATAGAAAATGGGGTTTATTTTTAACACAACTTATTTAATAGAATCCATTTTAAAAGCAGTCAAACACAGTTATGTTTGCCTAATTACAACAATGGTAGCATGGGGGTATGAAAGAAAGTGGAAGGGATGATACCTGGGGCAGAGTGGGCAGTAAAGGGTTGACCTGTATCATGGCTAATGACATCATTTGAAGTCTGAGCCTGGGCTGAGAATCATACTATAGTGCCCCTTAATATTTCATTTGCTATACTACCAAGTCTTAACGCAGTGCTACAAATTGGCTATAGAGACTCTAAACTAATATCCACATTTGTTTCAGAGTTGGGCAACGCTGAGTTTAATACATCATATACATGTGTTTGGGATACAGCACAACTTCTGCAACTTCTCTCCCATTTTGTTTTAAAAGTGTTTTGA
>VZTV01111665.1:0-11457 GCA_013400875.1 Anhinga rufa
CTTGTTAAACCTCACACAGTTGCTCCCAACTCTGCACCCAACACTCAATCCTGCACCCCAAAATGGGTCATGCACCCCATCCTACAGCACTTCAGGGTCTATGGAGCAGGTAAGAGCTCCTCACCCAAGGGAGAGAGCAGAGCTGGTTCATTACATCACCTCCGAGAGCCAAGCTGTCCCCAGGGCTGGCCCATAAGCACATGCCCAGCTTTCGCAACAAGAGTGGATCGGGTCCCATTTGCAGCAGATCAGGTGTTCGGGAGCTCAGCACCCTGCTGGTGGGTGGTCAGCCCTTCTGTTCTCTGCAGCAGAGGGGTCTCCCTGTGCAGGAGCCAAGCACACAAATCTGGGTGCTGGGGGGCACCCACACCCTGGGACCTTCCCCCAGGATCCAGGCAGGAACCAGCCTTAAAGCTCACAGTGCTGATGCAACAGGATATTTGCCAACGCAACGGGGCTCCACACTCTCCTGAAACCCAGGGCGCAGGACTCCCGTTGTGTCACCTGCTGGGGCTGTTGGTGCAGAACAGGCCACCACCACACCCTGAGCGGAGCAGAACCCGGACACCAACGCAGGGCTGCGAGCAACCAGACGCCTCCCGTAATAGCAGAGCGGTCCCCACATCCGTACGCAGCCTTTCGCCCCAACAGAGGAGACGCCAAAGCAACACAGGCAAAAAGGTGCTGGATACACCCTAACCACACTGTGTCCCGCGCTGCAGAGGAACGCTCGCTCAGGCTGATGGAGAAGGCGAGCACACACAACGGGCTGCCCGCAGCCGTGCTGCCTCTGTGGGGTTGGGGATGCTACCTGGGTTCCTCCAGCCTTGCTGCCCCAGGAGCAGCTCTCCAGCAGCACGAAGCAGGAGGGGGCCAGCCCCCAGCCCCACCTGCCTTCCCTCCCCAGGTTATAAGGCAGGATTAGGCCTCTGCAAGGTGAGGACCAGGCTCCTGCTGCCACCTGGTGGCATGTGCCACCGAGGCTGTCGGGGCGGCCACCAGCCCCAGGGCAGCGCAGGGAGCCCGTGGTCCTGCCCGGCTCCCCGGGGCTGCACCCCAGGGGCACGGCAGCCGAGCCCCCCCACCGCAGGCAGACCCCCATCCTGCGACCCCCTGTTCACCACCTCCCCTGTTTCTACACCACCAGGGCTGCTTGCAATAAGCAGGATTATTCAGATTTATGGGTCAGAAACAAAAACTGAGGTTTTGGGCTAAGCTAGCATCACAAGGACACACACCCATCTGCAAACACCCAGACCTCCTCTCTCACGCCCCCCCTGCTCAAGCCACCAGGTAGTTTTGCTGGTAAGGGCTCCATTCTTTCTCAACACCGCCCCATCAGCTCCTCCTACCTGTGTTCTTTGGGGAGCAAGGGAAGGGAAAAGCACTGCAGTTCCTCCAGGGTACAGCTCAAAGCAGCAGGCAAACGGTGGATGCAGCTAAACGCTAAATCTTCCTCTCCTTTCCCTGCTTGCGGGGGGGTTTGTGCCCCACATTCATCTCCCTGAGCTCTGCCCCAACACCATCAACTTGCATTCGCACCCTGATGAGGGTCCCCGCTAGCTGCCGCCCTGCCCTATCAAAGCATCCTTGGGGTGGCCCTGCCAGCTCCTCGCACTGCTGACCCCCTCCTAAAGCTCCCAGGCTGGAGAAAAGAGGCTAAAAGCCTCCAGGGCTGGGTTTTATGAAGGACCCTGCAACAAGGTAATGTGATCCAGCTGGGGTAGAGCTGATCCTCCCAGCTGGGACCCAGCCCCAGCATCCCCATCCTGCCTGGTCCCCCTGCCCACCACAGACCCCTTCCACCCACTTTTGACCTCTTCCACCTGCTGCAGACCCTCCTGACCCCCCCACAGACCCCTCTACGTGGGGTCAGCAGCCCCGTGGCCGACCCAGGAAGGCTTACGCAATGCCCAGTGCTGTGACGACTGGGGACTTTGAGGCGCTGCGTGCGCCACGTTCATTATCAGTCTAGACATGCCGATAGGGATGAGCCACTGCGGGGTAAAACTGGTTGGTCCTGGGGTGCTGGTGAGGCCTGTGGCCGGGAGGTGACCTGCCGTCACGGGCGAACCCACACCCAGAGCCCAGCAAAGCCAGCCTGATGGTGCTGCAGATGGGGACGTGCTGCCGCGGGATGGCACCGCGGTGGCAGCAGGACTGGAGGGAGTAGCCAGCGGAAGGGATTGGCTCAGAGTGATTCAGAGCAATTTTCCTCCTAATTCCCCTCATTCCCTGGGCGGACATGTGCTAATCGGGGCGGCAGCGGTGGAGGGAGGAGTATGGTGGTTGTAGGTGCCATTGCCATGCGTTGCCCTCCCATCCTCCTCTGTAAGAGCTTCCTGCCTGGCATGGTGGCTTCTGCACTGCCACGCCTGGTCACCCCCCCCAGCATCCCCGGTCCTGGGGTCCTTCCCACGCCTGGACATGCACCATCCCCATGGCAGAGTGATGCTCTTCCAAGACAGAGATAGGGACCTGCCAGCATAAGGCCTTAAACCCTGAGCACTTGGCCATCAGGATGGCTCCAGCCCATGAGAAAACACTCCTTTGCCTGAGACTCCATCAAAGGCATTACTGATAGCAGCTGGCGCTCCGGCTCATGGGAGAGACATCGGTCTCTCTGTGGGGTTTGTGCTGAGCAACCCGGCAAGGCTATACCCCAAAAGGTTGCGAGATAAGTTGTGCTGCTCTCTGCGCCCAGTTGCCTGGCCATCCCAAACACAGCCCCGAAGTGAGCTGCCCAGGGCTGGGGCTCTCCCAAAAGCTCCAGCTCCCAGGGACCGTAAGCTGTGAGAGCAGCCCGTGGCCTGATCCGGCTTCCACCGAAAGCATCCGTGTGCCGGGAAGCCCTTCCCACAGAGGGCCTGCAGCGACTTGCTGCCTCTCGCCTCACTGCGCCAGGGTAAAATTTAGCTCCAGACCATGGTCTGCATCTCATTTACAACCCACTTAATTGCAGAGATGTCTTGTGCAGCACTGACGGTGTCAGCAGTGGTACGTGGGAGGCACAGCTTGGCTCCAGCAACCCCTCCTCTCCCAAAAACACTGCTATGAACCCGGCCCTGCAAACGCCACCTGGGAAGATTGATGCAGAGTGTGATCTCATCTGGCTTTGTACCGTATATCTGGCAATCTTGGGATGGTGCCTGAGCCCTTAATGAAAGCTGGCACACCCTTCATAGCAGGGAGGATTTGTTACACCCCCTTTCCAGGTGAGCAAACCTAGGGTCATTGACTCCCCTGAGACCACACAGAGAATCGGCCGAGAGCCAGGTGTCCTGCCCTGGCTGCCTCGCTGCAGCCTCCTCGCAGCCCCTGTGCCTTGTTCTTTCCCCGGGAGCCCTGAGGCACCCCGGCCCCGTGCGTGGCTCGGTTTGCTCCATGGGGGCTGAAATGCACCCCAGCCCCGTGCGTGGCTCGGTTTGCTCCATCGGGGCTGAAATGCAGCCCGGCCCCGTGCGGGGCTCGGTTTGCTCCATGGGGACTGAAATGCAGCCCGGCCCCGTGCGTGGCTCGGTTTGCTCCATGGGGGCTGAAATGCAGCCCGGCCCCGTGCGTGGCTCGGTTTGCTCCATCGGGGCTGAAATGCAGCCTGGCCCCGTGCGTGGCTCGGTTTGCTCCATGGGGGCTGAAACGCAGCCTGGCCCCGTGCGTGGCTCGGTTTGCTCCATCGGGGCTGAAATGCAGCCTGGCACTGATGCCACGCATCAGGGACGGGCAGTGGCTGTCCCTGTCCCATCGAGATGTGTAGTAAGTGACTCTCCCACGGGAGGGAGCTCATGACCCCGTTGGCCATGGCCAACCGGGGCTGGCGTCACTGGCCGTACCCACATTGCTGTCACTCTTGGGAGCAGGCTGCCCTGCTTGAAAAGCGGCTCAGTGCTCTTTCTCCTTTCTCGTGGAATAAACCACAGCTCTGCTGCCATTATCCAAGCTGGGCAGACGTGAATGCAGTCTGGGCCCAGTGGCAGCCCATACGAGAGGTGGGACAGCCTCAAAAATAAGACTAAAACCACATTTTCTGCAGGAAATTATTTTGTCTATGACATTTTCTAAGCTTCAGCACTGCAACGCCCCATGAACTCACAAATCGCCTTGGTTGTAAAGGAAAAAAAACCCTTTTGGGAGAAGCTAAATGCAAACTTCCATATATGAAGACAACTTCTGGTTAGCTTTTTTTTTTTGATCCAAGGAGATGTCTCCAGTGCAAACCCCTCCACCAAGCCCAGCGCAAACCCCTGCGCTCCCGCTCGGGTCCCTGAGCAAAGGCTGCGGAGAGCAGAGCTGCTCGCTGACCTACATACGTCTTTCCCAGGTGTGCTGGTAAACATCCTCCCCAGGGAAGGATAATGAGGGAGGCTCCTTGGGAAGTGCAGAAATGCGGAGAGGCAGCCAGAGAACAGGACTGACCGGAAGAAATCCTCACCCTCCACCCACTCCCCAGCAGCCTGCAAGGAGCTTGCACAGAGCTGCTCCCACCAGTCCGATCTGCGCCCGTCGGCTGGTTGATGCAGGTGAGCAGGGTGAGTCTCCACTGTTTCTTTTTGCACTTGAAATGAGCTTTTATGTTTTCAGCGTCATTTTGCAACCGGTCTTTCCCAGCAGGGCTCGGGGCGGCAAGGACTAAAGACACAAGCACAGGATTAGATGCTGGGACTCCCTCCGCCCAGCCCCGAGCGCGGCGGGTGTGTAGACGCGGCACTTTCCTTAGCTGCAAGAGCTGATTCATTCAACCTGATAAGTGCCTGTGATGGCTACAGGGAGCTTTGTCCTTTTAATTTAAGCAGGGAGGAGTGGGAAAGTGGAGAAGTGAAGTGAATTAAGGTGAAAGTCCCAAGAGCAGCCAGGGTGGTGGGCAGCCCAGCTTTCAGCATACAGCAAAGGGAGGTTTCTTTTTACCTCTGGCAAAGAAATTTAGAAAGGCTGAAACTGAACTGAATATGTTTTGAGTTATCGGAAGGGAATGTGGGGGTTTTCCTGCGGGCAGAGCTGCCCCTGCCACCTTGCTGTGTCCTCAACCTTTCCTCCTCTCCAGGACTGGAGACATGTCTAAGCTCATTAAAGCCATCACTGACATGATGGAGAGTTACCAGGGGAATGCCAGGAAGGGGAAGAAATCCGAGCCATTCAGCAGAAGTGAGTTCAAGAAGCTGATCCAACAGGAGTTTGCTCCTGTCAAGGTAACTGTATGGGCTTGAGGGTGCAAAGATGGATGGGAAAGGTGCTGGGGTGACATTTAGGGGTGGCCGGGAGTGATGCGAGGTCCTGCAACCCCACATCCAGGGTTGGAATCAGTTCCCTCCGATCTTTGATTTTCCTGGGGTTGAGCATTGCAGGCAATTTCCTTGGGTTTGCATTGCAAGGCAGCAAAGCTCCTATGCACCCTTCCCGTTCCTGCTGTCCCCGTTTTCCTGCAGGGAAGGGGAGGCCAAGGGTGAGGAAGGGGTGCCTGGTCCCGCTGTGCCCCAGTTTCCTCCCTGGGCAAATGCAGGTGTAATACCACGCTATGCAACCTTAGCACTGGACCCCGTGCAGCCTCTGCTGCCTACTGCGACCATCCTTTGCATTGCATTGCACTTGTAATAAGGGGACCCAGTCCTGGCTTCATCACCTTGCCCCTTTGGGAAGGTCTGATGGGCTCCTGTCCTCTCAGAGGTCACCCACCAGCAAGTACAGATACATCACCAGCCTGCCGGATTCGGACACCGAGCCCATGAACAAGAAGGAGAGGGGCTCTGCCAAAGCCTGTGTGTACTGAAGGGCGGCTGCCGCTGCTCCTGGGGCACAGGGACAGGAGGTAAGGGGGAGCTCAGGGAGCGAAGCAAGCAGGCGAAGCTCCCGGACAGCATTTGCATTGCCTTGTTAGGCGGGGACAGAACCTTCCTCAGGACCGGTGTCACCCCAAGGTGGTGCATGGCTCCCCAGGTCTGCTTTACCCCTTGTGGTTGGCCCAGCATGCCTGATCCATCGGGTAGGATGGGATGGAGCTTTAAGCTGAGCTCCAGCCCCATGGGAACCCGGAGAGTATTTAATCAGCTCTAATAACTCCAATAAAATTGCACAAGCTTATCGGGCACAAGCTTAGTGCGAAGCAGAGGTATTGCAGGGTGGGCAGTGGGGACATGGGGACTGGCAGGGGGGCATGCTGCCCTTTGGGGTAGTCGTGGGTGAACTCCCACACAGGGTTTTCTTCCCTCTCCTGTAGGATCCCTGAATTGCCCCACGGGCAAAAGACACAGACGCCAGCAACGTGTGGGCATGGTATCATCACACCTCGTGCCCTTTCGGGCTCTCTCTGCTCCTGTGGTGCAGGCAACACCTGCCCCTGTACCAGTGGCGGCGAGGGAGATGTGACGACCGTGCCCAGCTCCACGTATTACCTCCATGAGGCAAAACCAACCCCGGGTCTCTTGTTTTGTCCTGATGCTCCACGGGTGTCTCTTTGGGATGCTTTGCAAGTGCAGCTTGAAGGCTGGGGGGGGGCGTCGGTGGGGGCACATTTGCTGTTTTCTTCTCATAAAGACAACAGCAGGGAAACGGCTGACATATCAACCCCTTCCTCCATGAGCTCCTTTTGTTTTTAATTGGTAGAAAGTGAAAAATCACTAGTCAATAGGGCTGGAATGAGCCATGCCATTAGTTGACTCAGGCTGTACAGTAATAATGAATAAAGAGTGGCAATTCTTCAAAGAAAATTAAAGGTCTGTGGTTGGGAGTTCATCTCCAGCTTGTTTGAAGACAACAGCAAAATTCCCACGGGTTTGGGGGGGGGGACACACCAAAAATGCACCTCAACACCTATAAGGATGTTTCAGTCTAATAAACGCAGCTGGGGCAGCATTCTGGCTTTCTTTTCCATTAAAAGGGATGCTTAGACCTAATTCTTTTTTATTTTATAGAAAACTTTTACCTATTTCTTTGCGTAATTAACCCGCACAGAGCTGCGCAAAGAAATACCACCAACAATGAGCGGCCAGAGGATGAGGAAACAGCACTGCTTTCCTCGGCCATGCTTGGTTAAAACATTGCTCCCGATATATAAACCAATAAAACAAGTCTCTTTTTAATTGCAAGGAGGAGACGGGAGAAACCCTGAGTTTCACTGGAAAAAAATATTGCAGATAGTTATCAGGTCCGTATTAGATATATTCCTGTCTGCAAGCTTTTGGAACGTCAGGGGAAGGCATGTAGTTTCTGACGATGATTCGCTTTATGATCACTTTACTACACGGATGTTTTCTGCAGTAGTTTATTCCTCTCAAGCTATTGAGTGCAGGATCCGGTCCTTCAGCTGTTACCTGTCCAAATGGGTTAATACATCAGCCGTCCTAACTGTGATGTTTCTGCATTGTAAATATCCAAAATGAATTGTTTTGGGGGCTTATTTTTCTCCTTCTTACATTAATGGTTGTAACGCCATAAAGAAGCAATAAAAACTGTACAACACGATGCCTGCCTGATTTTCGTGAGCCAGCTGGTGATCATAAGTAGCCTCCTGGGTAGGAGGTTGCTCAAAGCTATGTAAAAAAAGCTGTTGTAGTGGGGAAGCCCCAAGGGGACAGGGCAGGAGTGCAAAGCCCTGGGGCTCTGGAGGCACCGGGGGGCACCCAGGACCAGTGCTGCACCCTGGGTGTAGGGCCCAAGCAGGACACGATGTGCGATGGGGAGATGTTTTTGTGCTTTCCCCATCAGCTGGGACCCATTGGTCCTGCAGTGTTGTGCAGGATCCCAGGAGAACCCCCAGGTCTGGAGCAGTGCCCTGCGTCCACCGACAGTGGATTTCATCAGCTGGGTGTAGCAGCATGGCGTGGCCCAGCCGCGAGACAGGTCCTCGCCTCCCTCCATGCCTCCCGCTGCCCTACGAGCATCCCTGCGCCCCAGCAGCAGGGTTTGCGCTAAACTCATTGGTCCCAGCTGGTGGAGGAGAGCGGAGCTGGTGGGCACTCAGGGATGATCCACACTGACTGTGGCTGGTTGCTGGAGCATCATGAGGGTTCAGAAAGAAACCAGCTCTGCCCAAATGACATGAACGTGTTTGTTAATCCGGCTGTGCCCTATAGCGTGCATGGAAAATAAGGATGAGGAGTTTAAGAAAATGCCAACACAAGTCAGGTCTTGAGAACTTAATGCTTTATTGGCTCATGGGCACCTCATGGGGCCAAAGCACAGCCTGGCGCAGCAGGCGGAGGCAGCAGGGAAGCACAAGTGATGCCTCTTCCCCAGGGAGCGATGGTCCTGGAGGGTGGAGGAGAGGATTTGCAGCCAGGCATCCCCGGGGCTTGCAAAGCTTTGGTGAGGCTGGAGGGAGCTGGTCCATGCATGGCCTCTGCTGCTGGAGGCAGGGCGTGTGGGACACCCCATCACTTCAGCTTCTGTGAGGGCAGCTGGTGGACCTGCTGCTGCTGCTGCNTTGGGGGAGAGGGGCTGTCAGGGGCTGCTGCGTGTCCCACCACCCTGATTGCCCCAGCATCCCGTCCTGTGAACCCCATGTTTGCCATCCCACCCCCAGCACTGTTGTGCAGGGTCCCAGGAGAACCCCCAGGTCTGGAGCAGTGCCCTGCGTCCACCGACAGTGGATTTCATCAGCTGGGTGTAGCAGCATGGCGTGGCCCAGCCGCGAGACAGGTCCTCGCCTCCCTCCATGCCTCCCGCTGCCCTACGAGCATCCCTGCGCCCCAGCAGCAGGGTTTGCGCTGAACCCATGCTAGGCATCCCTTGCCAGTAAACGAGTCCCCAGAGGAGGAAGATCCATCCGTCCTGCCAGGCTTACCTGAGCTCGAGAGGAAAGCAAGAGGATGGAATGAAGATCCCTGGGACAGGAGCAGTTTTATAGAGGTCTCGGATCCCTTTTCCCGGAAATGAGACAGCTCTATGTCACAGCGATCTATTAATTTAATACCCAATCCCCATCAAACCACCCTCTGTTTACATCGCTCGCCTGACTCATTCGTGATGGGTATCATTCCTTTATCTGTTTCCTGTGCCACATAAGTATCTAATTGCCAGCCTCATCTGCCCTCAATAGGAAAACCCGTGGGTGCCTGGGTTTCCAAAGGCTCGTCTGTTTGGGGTTTGTTTTGTTAAATTAAATCCAGGCATAATTATAACCCTGTCCCATGAGTCTAATCCCTGCTATTGAGATGGCAACAGATAAAGCCAGAAATAACCCAGGTAAAAAGGAGTGGAAAGTTGCTCTCTCTTCTCCCTTAGATGCTCGGTCTGAAAGAGCCACCATGGCCACGGGGACAGCCAGCGTGGTGAGGACAAGGTCCTCCTGGGCTTCCTCTAGAGAAGGGCCTCAGGTCTTCAGCAGGGCTTTTCTAGCTCCCGTCCTTGACCTAAAGGGTGTGAATTCCCCCCAAAAGGCACCTGAGCAGCCAGGAGGTGGTCTTGGGGACTGCTGAAAGCCTTGCAAGCCCTGGTATGCTCGCATATATCTAAGCAAGGTCCCTGAGTGCATCATTGACAAAGACTAGTTATTTCCATCCTCTTAATGACAAAGATCAGGAAATGAAGACTGAGGATTTAAAAGACCCATTTGGTGCCGCTTGCTTCATCAGTCCATCTTCTGGAGCAAAGCAGGAGCTCCAGAGATGGCCCTTCCGCACATCCTTCTCCTGTTCAAAAAGATGCCCAGCACTTTATCACCCCACAAAATGAGCCACAGTTCCTTACTTACAGGATAAAGGCAAGAAAAAGTCTGAGACATAGAGGATAACGTTGGGAGCCATTCAAACAGACACAGAGATCCACCTTGTTGCCAAAGAGAAATGCTTTGGCAGCTCTCCGAGTGAGGAGGGGATAGCACTGGGGCTTGGACTGTTTGACCTGAAAGCCAGTCTTTCCCAAGACACGTGTCAACTCGTGCTATTTTGTTATGCTCAGCACCGCCAGCGGCACTGAAAATTAGCTCATCCCTGCTTCTCCTGGAAGCTGCCGGGTGGCTCCTGTCTGGCTTCAGGCAAACACCCATTGGCAGGGGCTTGAGCTGGCCCTGGGGTCCCTGTGTCCTGCACGTGGCCCGGCGGGAGCAGAGGGGGATGTGGTGACAACGGGATGAAACCTCTCCCAGGGCTACAGGCGTCCTCAGGGCATGAGCGGCTCACGACATCCAAAATTGTGGATATTTGAACCACCCATCATGAGCCTCCCACCGGGTGGCGATGGCTGTCCGCCTTATGGGGAGGATCACAAACCCCTGGCTCACCCAGCACGAAATGCGGCCGGCATTTACCGTCCTGACTGCCACTGATGTCATAACATTTCATATAGAAACCGGTGGCTGCACTTGTATTTAGGAGAGGAACTGGGCAGACACCCACTTAGAGCTGTGCGTGCTGCAGGCGTGATCCATGTGGCTGCTGGAGCAAGTGCGTGCATGCACGGAAGGGGCTGGTTCCTGCGCGGGCTGAGCTCAGTGTCCACGGGGCTTCTTGCTATTGCTAGGTGCATCCCTCCTACCACCCAGAATAATGACTAGTGACTAAAGTCTCAAGGACAAGTGCTTTTCTGTGCATGAGTCTTGCGCAATCTGTTTTTGTCTTTTCCGGCGGATGTTAGTAGCAGTTGTGTCTTGCCCAGGTCAGGGGTGATGTTCTGCACGGGAGAGTTTAATGCTGCTTTACTATTCAGGTGATGATCTCATTCATTCCATGAGAAAGGGCATATGAGTATAGTCAGTGTAACCCTACCACGTGCCAAGTTTCATAACGGCTGGTGTTTTTCTTGCAGTCCCCAGCCTCTCAGACATGAAAGTCCAGCTTTCAGTTAAAAGCAGAAACCACATCAACATGGAAGCAGAGAAGCCTCTGGCATTTTTTATTGTGGTTACAGGAAAAGAATAATCTTTAACCAGTCAAAAACCTAAGAGGCAAAGGACAGGAACCTCAAAACCTATGAGTAGTAATCAATTCTAGGGCTTTCTTGGGCTGAGGGGGGTTGGCAGCAGGGCATGGTTGCACTGACTGGCTCCCCTCCCTCACCCTTTGCCCAGGGCTGTAACACATCTGGGCCAGGCTGCTCCCAGCTGCAAAACCCCTTCCCTGGTTGCCTCCCTGCCTCTCCCGCTGCCGCACCTCTGCCAGGTCCTGGCCGTGCACAGAGATGGATTTGGCTCCTCTCTCTTCCCTTGACTCTTTGCACCCCTTAGTCCAGCTCGCGGAGGCAGTTATCCGCTGAGTTCATCTGCCATTGGTACATGGACGACAAGCTTCGGAAAACACAAGAAGTAAAGACTTGGCTGAATTCAACTGCAGTGTTTTTTGTGTAACAGTATTGTTCTCTCTGAAACGCAACACTAAATGGCCTCCTTGGGCACATGTGCTGAAGGGCTGGGTGCTTTCTCAGGGGTGACTTCTCCTGCTTGATATATGACCTGCTAGTAACTGTATAGACCCTATATTCCTCTACACCCAGCTGCGCCCCCGTAACATGCATGGAAAATAAGGATGAGGA
>VZTV01111666.1:0-16600 GCA_013400875.1 Anhinga rufa
CACCACCACCTCCGACTCCCTCAAGGAGATGGGGGGGAAGCAGCTGGGATGGATGCACAGAGCTGCCAGCCCTGGGCTACCACGTGGCGATGGCGGGGCTGAGAGAGGCAGAGCGGGAGGAGGAAGATGAGGAGGAAGAGAAGAGGATCCAGAGCTTGTCACCTACTTCTTTTCATCAGCTTCCTGTAGGCAGGTGGGCCACAGATGAGCAAGAGGATGCCGAAGAGGAGCAGGGCCAGGCAGATGCTCACGATGGTGCCTGCTGACGTGCCGGCGGGACGCGGCTTCGAGTCCTGGCCTGGGGAGAGGATGGGTGTCACCGGGTGAGACCTTCGTGCCCAGGCGGAGGCTGATGCCGGGAGCTTGAGCACCCGCCGCCCTGCCGGGAAGGCTGCAGGGAGCCCCGGCGAGGCTTTCCCTGTCCCCTGCCCCAAGCTCACACCCTCTGCCCATTCCCCAGGCGTTCACACGTGGAAATGCCAGCATCAGCCGGGGATGCCTGGCACTGGGTGCTGCAGGCAGCACTGCCCGTACCCTGCGGTCCCTCGGGAATCAAGCCCGGCACGGCGGCTTACACACGACTCTGGTCCGGGAGCAGGTCTGGGAGGTCTCGAGGTTGGCAGAGCAGAGGTGCAGGGTGGGGACCTTGCAGGTGACACCCATCAGGTTGGGGTCCCGGCTCACAGTGCTGGAGGAGATGTTCCCACACCGCAGCTCCTGGCACAGCTGGCTGCCCCAGTTGGTTCGCTGCGCGCCGTTGTCACACAGCACCCGCCACTGCCCCTCGTGAAAGACCTCGATGTCCCCTTCGCAAGGCGTGGGGCCAGCCGCCAGCCTCCGCAGGGCCTGGGGCTGGGAGCCTGGGGCAGAGAGAGGCAGAGAGGGGTCAGACCCACGAGGAGACATCATAGCCGGTTGATGGGGCTCGGCATCCTGCCGGTGCACGGTCCTCCTTCCCCCGGGACCGGCTCTCGGCACGGGGACGCTCAAAGCGTCTCAGCTTCCCCTTGTGCCACGGGGACCGGGGGACGCACGCGCGCCATACCAGGGCCACGCGTTGAGGAGCTTTGAGCTGTCCCAGTGGGAGATGCAGCGGGGAAGCCCGCTCTACCAGCTGCCGCAGTGCAGCCCGTTAAACCCCCAAATCCCGCAGGCGGGCTTCTAAGCTCGGGCAGATGGCAGGACACGGAGCAAGCCCGCTCCTCGCCCTGCGGCTTGGCTCTCCATGCTGCGGCACCAGCGCCAAGCTGCCTTGCAGGGAGATGCTCACAGCAGGAGATGCTCGTGGCAGGGGGATGCTCACGGCAAGCCGGGAGGTATGGACGAGCATGGTGCTGGGCTCTGGCCGGGATACCCCACGCGCCCGCGTTGGGTTTTGGGGTGCTAACATGGCGCTTGCGGTGTGCTGCGCTTGCTCCCCGGCTTGTCCTTCTTGCAGCGCTGCTGCATTCAAAGCTCGGGGCCGGGGGTGCTGCTGCCAGGAACCGAGCACACCGGGGAGATTTCCTGTTTTGCCTTCGCACGCAGGAGAGGAAGAGCAGGAGTGGGTGGACGGGGTGCATGGGGCAGATGGGGATGAGGCTGTTGCCCTGCTCAGGGCTTCAGCTGCCCGGCCAGCCTGCAGCCGGCCATCCAGCCGGGCAATCCTTCCCCGGGGGCTCTCCCCACTCCGCAGCGGGGAAAGCAGCCTGCGGCCCCGCAGCACACCGGGGGCAGCCCAGCCAGTCGGCCGGGGCAAGCGGGGGCTCCAGGGGAAGGAGCGGGGCTGTGCCGGGGCGAGCTCTCACCGGAGCAGATGATGAAGGCGGGCGCTTTCCCCCGCTGGTCGCTGGTCCTGTTGAAGCAGTCAAGGAGCAGAAGCCTTTTGCAGTGCGTCATCACCTCCCACCGCACCGGCAAGTGGCTTCCCCGCTCCAGCTTGGGGTAGCTACGGTTGTCGATGGCGGTGCCGCAGCTGAGATTCTGGCAGATGTGGGTGGCCAGCTCTGCCGTGATGCTGTTCGCCACGGCCCCCCACAGCCCCTGCCTGTACAGCTCCACAAAGCCCGAGCAGCCAAAGTCCCCATCCACCAGCCGCAGCCTGGCCAGTCCTGGCGAGGGACAGGGGAAAAAGCATCTCGTTACAGACCGGGGTGACATTTCTTTCCATTATTGAGCAGAAAGTCCCCAAGCCTGCCATATTTGAAGCTTAATTGCCCCGTCGATGCTGCAAACACTATTCATGAGATCAGGCGGTCTCACATGGCGGGGGGGACAGTTTGCTTTGCTGTGTGTGCCCCCTGCTTTGGCCATTGCCGCTCTGCTCCCCTCTGCCGTGCCCAGGGCCGGGCAGGGATGGGGCTCTTACCGGTGGGCTCCGGGGCGGTGGTCAGAGGCACCGGCGTGGGCTTGGGGGTGGTTTTCACTGGCTCTGGAATGAGAAAAGAGGGGCTAGGTTGCGGTGGTTGGTCCCTAGGGACAGGGGTGGCCGGGGTGGGGGTCCAGGCTCACCGCTGCAGGCGACAACAGCGTGCTCCGTGCAGTTTGCCTGCTTCCAGTCGCACTCTGCCAGGGCGGCCGCCGACCCCATGCACCGCAGCGTCCCCTTGTATGGCTCCTTCCCATCACCGAAGATGAGCTGGTGGCGCTTGGCGATGGGGGGGCCGCAGCCCAGTTGCTGGCAGATGCTGTCCAGGCCAGCCTTGCTCATGTTGTACCGGCACACGCGGTTCCACCTGCCGCTCCACTTCACCTCCAGCATCCCGGCACAGCGGCAGCCGCCGTCGGTGAGCTGCAGGCTGGGGTCTGCGGGGAAAGCACACGCGCTAGGGGCTTTCCTTCCCTTCGCAGCACGTTCTCCACCCAGGGCTGGAAAAGCCCTTGCCGGCTCGCCGCTGCAGCCAGCCGCGCCGCTCGGCACCGGCATGCCCCGCGAAGGCAACCGGGGCTTCTCGCAAAGTGGGGCAGGAAGGAAACGGGTGTGTTTTGGGGGGTGCATGGGCAGGCGGGGGGTNCTGAGCCGGGAGACCCGGCTGCAAGAAGCTCGCGACGCAGCGGTGCTGGCTTCCCGGCCAAGGCAGCTCCGGCAGCCGCCACGCTAACGAAGCCATGGGCCGAGCAGCCTCTAACGAAGCTGCGGCGCGGTTCCCCGAGGTGCTGCCCCTACCCACGCTCACCTCCAGGGCTCAGAGCGGCTCCTCCGTGGCTGGGGATGGCTGCAAGAGAGAGGGGGACGGGGCGTCAGTCCTGCTCCTCACCCCGGCGGTAGGCAGGAGGCCCCAGGCCGGGGGAGGCGCGCCCCGCGCCTGGNNNNTTGGCCTGTCGCCCGTTATTTTGGGGGGAGAAAGGCAATTCTAGGGGCTCAGGCCAGCCTTTCGCCAGGGCAAAGATGCTGCCAGTGGAAAGGAGCTGGCGGCGGCGGTGATGGCGGCCAGGAGCTCCCCGGCCATGCCATACTCTGCGCCGACCCGGCTATAATGCTGGGGGGGACACCTCTGTCCCCAAAGCTCAGCGATGGGGACAGAGCCCCGGGCTGGCCACGTGCCTCTCCAGCACTGGGGGCCAGAGGAGGAGGCTGGGTCGTCCTGGCTTTTTCCTTGTCAATAGAAGAGCATTTTCTGGCTTTCTCGGTGAATTTGCCCTTCCTCCTCCTCCTCCTCCTCGCACCTTTAATTAAAATAAATAAATACGGACGACCTCAAGCCATAGCGCTGCGGCTGCCCATCCGTCTGCTGGTGGATAATTATGGCTGAAAAAAGGCAGACGAGGGCACTTGCTAATCGCCGCTAACTAGCTAGCATCGCTACTGGTGGGAAGGTGCGGCCAAGCAGCAGTGGATGGTGCCACCATCACGGCAGCGAGCCGGAGCGGCGTGGTGCCTGCGGCTGCCTGCTGCGCCATGCGGATCGAGGGGCGGCTGGCAGGAGCTGGCAGGGAACGGCGGTGGGGAGATGGCTGGCTGCCCCCCCAGCCATCGTCGGCTCACTCCCGGGGTGGGATGAGCATCCTGGGGACCCCCAGAGCTGGGGGGACCGGACATGCGTAGCCCCGGCCGAGGCATGCCCACGCTCTCCTCGCTGCCCGTGTTTCGGTGCGGGCTCGGCAGCCCCGCACCCCCTGCCTGGCCCGAGCCCCCGCGCGTGGGGCTTGCCCAGGGCGGGCACGTGGGACCCCCGGCACGGTGCCGAGATGGGAGCACTGGTGTCCCCCCAGCTGACAGCACGGGGCTGAGCCCCCCAAAATGTGCCTGGCTGCCTGGCAGCAGGAAAGCTGGGGTGTTTCGCCAAGGATTTTCAGGGTTCCCGGGTTACGGCAGGGCTGGGTCTCCCTGGGCACCCCCAGCACCCTGGCACAGCACTTGGGTAAAGCAGCCAGAGCCCCGGTAGCCCCAACCCTGCACCGCGCCGAGCCTCCCACCATACTCACCCCACATTCCCAGCAAGAGCAGCAGGCGCAGGGCACGTAGCCGGGCTGCCATCGGCACGGCCGGCTGCCTCCTCCGCCCCGGCGCTGGCGGCTGAGCGGGAGGCTGCTGGGGGCACCGCCGCCTCTGCTACCCAGCCCCGGGGAAGGCAGGCGAGGGGTGACGGGCAGGAACAAGCTGTTTTTCCTCCCTCTGTGGTTTTCTGCGTCATGTCTACGCTCGTTTGAAGTCTCAGCCTGGCAGCTGCTTCCCCAGGTCCTGCTGAGCTTGAGAGCAAGAGCAAAGGGAAGAGAAACACAGGGGGCTTGGCCCCCACTACATCCCCATCCCGGGGTCTGCCTATCAGACCCCCCATCTCTGCAGAGGGTGTGAGCCTGGAGGGATGGTGAACAAATGGATGGGAGGTCAGGGGGACCCCCGCTTTCCCTTGGGTCCCCACAAAGCTGCTGGTGGCTGAAAGGCAGCGTGGCCGAGTGAGAGCCCTGGAGCTGGCACCCAACAGAGAGCCGGGGGGCACGAGCCGGGGTTTCTGGGTGGTTGGAACCAGCGGCATTCACCGGGGGAAATCCCAGCCCCGGCAGCAGCTCCTTGGTGCCGGTGAGCTGTTTTAGGAGCTGGCACGCTGGATTGCAATGGGGAAAACTGGTGGCGGCCACTAAACCCAACAGCTTAAGCTCCCACGAGGGCCGGATCCCACCCTCGCTGCCGCAGTCGAGGCGAGCGGTACCGCCGTGCCGGGGCAGGAAACATGTCGTGCCAGGCGCTGCCCGTGCCGCCGGCTCCCGCAAAGGAGCTGTTGCGCGCCATGCCACACCATGCCCCGCCGCACCGTGCCGTGCCACCCCGCGCCGCCTCGTGCTCCGCAGGCCATGGCGGCGCCCAAAGCACCCTGATGGCCCCATGGGATGGGGTCTGGGGAGGTTTCATCCAGGCATATCCCTGCTTCTCCCAGTTGCTGGCAACCCGGGGGCACTGTATATCCCTGCAAGGGCACGTGGGGCATAGGCAACGATGGGCCAGGGAAGAGAGAGGCGTTAATTGATTGTGCCCTAATGAATTCCTCCAAATCTAGGTCATGCATGCTAACGAAGGCAGCTGTTTTCCATTGACCTGGTGGTGTTTCTGCTGAAAGGAGAGTGCCCGGCTGGTGCCTGGGGAGTAGCACTGGGGGGACTGAGCCTCCCCGAGCAGCTCGGTGAGGTTAGGGAGAGCTCCCGTCCCCTCCTGCTGCCACCGCCCTGGGCTGCTGCCCGGAGCCACAGGATGCTCTGGTGCCCGGCCCTGGAGCAGGGGCTCGGCTCCCCTGGTGTTTCCTGCCCTAAAACTCTCTCTGGGTTGAAGATTTTTCCATGACTTAAGAGGAAGCTCTCTGGGGTTGCGGTGGGTGGCAGGCGGCCCTGGGCTGCCAGGCGCTGGCAGAGCCGGCCAGAGATGCTCAGGGAGGTCAGGCAGAGATGCCAGGCAATGCCAGCAGCGTGAGCACGCCGTCTCCAGCCAAGCCCTGGCATCCCTGGAGGTAACCCAGCTCAGCAATCCCCTCCCAGCTCCTTTGGCTTCTTGCAGCCTCCACATCCCCTTGGCCAGGCAGAGAGGGGCCGCTGCCTGTCCCTGCCTGCGCTGGGCGGTGCTGAGCCCCCGCAGCGCAGGGCTGTGGGGTGCTCCTGCAGCCCCTGCTTGTTCCCATCCCCTCCCGGTCATCCTGGGGGTCCTGCTGGCCCCCAAGAACAGGCTGGGGCTGTGGTGAGAGCAAGCCCTGCTGGGGTGTCCCACGGGGTGCTGGGGGGTCCCACAGGGTGCTGGGGGTCCTGGTGCTGCCCCCCACCCACCCACGGGCTCTGGGCTGGCATGGCTTTGTCAGTGCACTGGGAAAGGGGTGCAAGATCCAGACCTGCTCCTGGGCCAACCCTTCCCATGGGACTCAGCTGGGGCTGCACCAGGGCCAGTCCTGGGGGTCTGCAGTGGGGAGCCGAGCCCCTCTCACCCCAAATCGACCTGAGGTCGGTGCTTTACCCTGAGCATCCCAGGGTGCTTCACCTCTAGGAAAGGTCTACCTCCCCCCCAGTCATCCAAGGATGCCTGACCCCCATGGACATGGGGTGCCCGGGGTCCAGACCTCCCCTCCAAGCCGCAGCTGTGTCTGGAGGCTCCGAGATGGCACAGGCAGGGTTTGAGCCATGGCTCGGTTAGAGCATCCCTGCTTGCTGCCGGCAATGCAAGACAGCTCAGCATCATCTGCGTGCTATGACAGATAAGGATGATTATAATATCTTTCCGGAGGAGTTGGGGCCGGGGGGGCGCCGGGTTGTGCTGACATGCTGCCTGCCCGTGAGGAGCCTTTTAAGAAGCAGGAGCTGCCTTTGGTGCGAGCAGGAATGGGCTTGTCAGCTGTCGGCGCGCCGCTGTTATCCTAATGATGGTGGAAGTGGCATTTCCCAGCGCCTGTCACTGCATGCAGGACCAGCAGCTCAAATAAACGGTTGGCACTGATGTACCTGTCTTGTGGCTGGAGGTGACGCATGAACCCTTCGCCCCATGCCTCAGTGGGTTATCCCCCAGCCCCCGAGGCACCGGTGCCCCCCAGGGCATCGGTACCTACTGAGCATCAGTACCCCCCGGGCACCGGCATCCCCCAGGTCGTGCTGAGGTCCAAGCGGTCCCAACAGCCGCCCTTGCAAAGGGGCCACCATCTCCTCCCCCAGCACGGGGAGCCACGAGCGCGGCTGGGGTCACCTCTTGTGCCCACCCCCAGCGCCCGCTCCTGTCCCCACTCTGCTCGCAGCAGCCATCCCCTTGCTCTCGCCTCGCTTCTCTTCCCCTTTGTCTTGGGGCTTTGTTGCTATTTTGGTGCTTCCTCCGTTGTTGCGGCACGGTCCCTTTGTTTCGGGGCCGTCGGAGCCTCTCGCCTTGGTAAACAGCTGAAGGATGTGGTGGGGGGCAAATTTTCCACGGGGGCAGGTCTGAACCCCAACCTCTGCCGAGGCTCCACCTCGCCGTGCCCGGGGAGATGGAAACCCGCTGGCAGGTGCCGGGGCGGGAGACGCTTCGCGGGGTTCGGCTTGCCGGTGGAAGGAGCCACGCGGGGCGCAGGGAAGCCCCCCACGGGCAGGGGGATGGAGGGGTCCCAGCCCCAGGGGTGACGGCTGGGTGCTGTGCCTGGCTTAGCCGGGTGCAGCCCCCAAGCCCACCAGTGTCCCTGTTCCCCAAGCTGCGCCTGGCACAGGGTGACGCTGCTTTGCTCGGGCATCCTGCCAGGGCTCGGGCACACCGTGGGATGCCCCAGTTTCCACCCCGGCACAGGGGATGCTGGAGGGGGGGTTATCCCTCCTTTGGGGGGCCGTACCCCAGCCCCTGAGCTCTGTGCGAGGGGGACAAACCCTCCCTGGGCTGGAAGCTTGCTATGTCCCACTTCCCAGCTCGGTATCTGCCTCGCAGCCCCAGGCTGGGGTGAGGAAGGTCCCTCAGCACCACCATACAGCACGGGATGGGACCCCAGTGCATTCCCTGCCAGCACTTCTCGAGCCCCCCGGCCAGGGTTTACGGGCACGGGTGGCCAATGTGTCCCTGGGACGGGGAGGACCGTGGCGCAGCGGGGTGCGGGGAAGCTCAAAGGGACCTCTGCATCCATTGCTGTGTTGTCACAGGGTGTTGGGGGCGGCTGTGGGACACCGCCACCCCACATCCCCATCACCTGCCTCCCTGCAGGGCCAGCCCTGGGGACTGATCGCCACCCCCAGTGCTATGGGGTGGGCTGGGGACAGGAGGTCTGGCTGCTCCTGTCCTGCCCAGCGCGGGCAGGTCCCCGCCAGCAGCCGCGACCTGCGGCCGGCGCAGACGATGCTGCTCACCATGGCTGTGACCAGCCTGGCAGGGAAGGGACATCTTTGGGTCACTTAATCCTCGCTGCCCCGTGGGCAACTGGGAGCCCCGTGAGCAACTGGGAGCCCTTGGGAGCGCTTGGTGAGCCAGCCTCGCAGCGGAGCTGGTGATCAGCCACCCCTATGGCCGAGGGACACGGCGACCTGCTGGGAAAAGCTTTTAATCGCAGCACACAGCCCAGCACAGCTCGCCTGCGCTGAGCATCCCCCAGGTGCTGCCAGGACCAGTGCCCGCGCCCCGGCATGGAGGAGATGGCCAGAGAAGATGTCCAGAGGAGATGTCGGCAGCGGGATGGCGAGTCCTCGGCTGCACGCAGTGCCGGGTGCCCCCTGCCATGCCCCTCGGTCTGTGGCGGTCGGGCAGCCTCAGTAGGCAGAGCCCTGGATGTCATCATAGTCGCTGTCCTCAGAGGAGTCGGGGTCCTGCGGGGGTCCCTTTTGTCCCCCCAGGGAGCAAGACGGAGCCGGCCACCCTGCAAGGGGGAGCCTGTCAGGCAGAGCCGGGCAGGGAGCAGGAGGAGGATGCTGAGGGGACAGAGGAGCCCTGCACACCCCCATGCCACCCCACTCCTGCCCTGCCAGCGCGGGGTCCTCACCGGCGTGTGGGGACGGGTCCCCGGGCGGCTCTGTGCCTTGCACATTCTCGTACCACTCCCCCGAGGAGGTGCTGGAGCTGTCGGCGGGATTGGGGTCTGCTGGAGGCACAGGAACCCAGGGGTGGGAGGGCACTGGGGTGGGCACGCAGGGCATTGCTGGAGGAGCTGGGGGAAACAGGGTCTCTTACTGGCACCTTCCATCCCTGCTCCCAACCTCTGCGGTCCCCCACTCCCATTCCCTCCCTGCTCCCATCCCTGGGGTCTCTCCATCCCTGCTCCCATCCCAGAGCTGTCCCCATCCCTGCTCCCATCCCTGGGGTCCCCTCACCCCCACTCTCCTCCCCAAGGCTGTCCCCGTCCCTGGGACCACACAGCCCACGGCAGTGCCCACCTGTGCCAGGGTAGTTGGTGTAGCCGGGGGTGGTGGGTGCTGCGTGCCAGTGGGTGCCATCGGCGGAGGGCGGCGGGCAGACCCAGGCGTGCGGGGGGGGCGTGCTGTCATTGCAATAGGGCTCGGTGGAGGAAGAGGTGGAGGAGCTGCTCGTCCTGCTGCGGGATGGGGGGCCCAGCCTGGCCGGCACTGCGGGGCACGGGGCTCACGTCAGCCCTGGGCTGCAGGGCTGCTCACCTCACCCACCCACGGGCAGGACGGGCAGGCAGCCAGTGCTGCAGGACAGAGGGACAGGCACCCCTCATGTCATACCCTCTGCAGGGAATGGCTCCATCCCATCCTGGCTGGGCACCAGCGGAAACAGCTGCTCCCCGGGCTGCCGGCGCAGCGAGTCTGCAGGGAGGGCAGGGAGGGGGCATCAGCGGGGGCACCCCAGGGCACCCCAGGGCAGGGCAGTGGGGGTCCCGAGGCTGGGGGGGCGGGGGGGGGGTGATGCTCACTGCAGAAGGTGGAGAGGGCCACGGGAGGCTTGCTGCTGAAATCGTAGTGTTCGTAGTCGGAGTCGGAGTCAGAGTCCTTGGCAGCGGGAAGGGCTGTGACCGGTGGGTCTGGGGGACGAGACGGGGATGGGGCAGCCATTACCAGCTGGCACCTCCTGCCCCACAGCCCCCACGGTGGGACGGTGACCTGCCAGACCTACCTGGACCTTTGGGAAGGCTGGGGGGCACCTCCCTATAGTCGTTGGAGGTCCCAGAGGGCACGTCGGGGCTCTGAGCGCTGTGGGTGACCAGGACCGGCCCAGCTAGCCCGAGGGGGGACATGGTGTGGACTGTGGGGACAAGGGGGGGTGCACCCGCTTAGCTGCTCCATGACGCAGCCAGCCCCACTCCCATGGCTGAGCTGAGCCCAGAAAGTGGGGTGGTCCTGGCTGCGCTGGCTGTGTCACCCCCTCCACGGCCAGAGCCTGCCATGCCCCCACAGGGGCTCCTTACCGCTCATCTTCCTCACCCTCAGCAGGGTGGTGGTGAAGGCCAGCACGGTGAGCAGGAGCAGTGCTGTCAGGACCAGGCAGAGGATGAAGAGGGGCATGTGCAGAGCGGACTGTGCCACCACAGCCGGGGCGTTCTTAGCTGAGACAGAGAACAGACACAGCTCCTGACACCTGCGACGTCTTCTCTCCAGATAAGGGGGGCGAGCTGGGTGCTCCCTGCAGCCCTCCCAGACCCAGGTCATGGCTGAAGCTCTGCAGGACACTCACCTCTCAGGAGCGTGACATTGGTCGGTGTCACCGTGGCCATCGGGGTTGGTGTCTGCAAGCCCTGGGAGCCTGGCAGGAGGGGGACAGGGACGGGGGGCAGAAGAATTTGGGTCGCATCTCATCTGCAGGGGACCCCCATGACTGCAAGCAGGCGGTCAGCCCCTCCACACCCTCAGGGCCAGGCTGGGAGGGGGTCCCGTACCATTGCAGACCACGCCGGCCGCCTGGGACTGGTGGCAGGGAGCCGATTTATTGTAGGTCCACCAGCAGTGGGCCAGCGACGGCTCCTGGCTGTTGCACTGGTAGACCATCCTGCTGGGCAGCGTGTGGCCAAAGGAGAGCTGCTGGAGGGGCTCCCCGCAGCCCAGCGTGCGGCACAGCACGCTCGCCTCCAGCTTGTACCACGAGCTGTCACACACCGTGCTCCACGTGCCGCGGAAGAAGACCTCGACCCGGCCGGCACAACCGTCCCGGCCCCCGGAGAGCCGCCACTCCTGGTGCTCTGCGGGCAGAGAGCGGAGCTGGGGATGCGCTGCCTGCACCCTGCCTGATACCTCTGCCCACCAGAGCCCAAACCCCGCCTGATATCTGCTGGACCCGGCACACGCCAGACCCACCTGAGCACACCACGCTGGCGTCTTCCTTGTGGCTGCAGTCGTGCTCCAGCACGGCCGGGCAGTCCCAGAGATGCTCCTCGTGCCCCTCGCAGCCCACATCGTCCCGCAGGATGGGTCCGCTGCCCCGGCCGAAGGCAGCATCGCCGTAGACACGCACAGCCCAGCCGCACTGCAGCTGCCGGCACACGACGTTGGCGTCGGCCAGGTCCCACTCATCATCACACACCGTGCCCCAGGTACCTGCCTCCTCCATCTCCACCCGGCCCTCGCACCGGCTCCGGCCACCGGCCAGCCGCAGGGCGCCGTGACCTGGGCGAGACGGAGGGGAAGGGGGTAGGGGTGGCCCTGGCACCGTCCCCCATGCCACCGCCAGCTCCACGTGGCAGCAGCAGCAGCGGAGTGGGGTGCTGCCACCCCCAGGCTCCCCGCTCCCCACCGAAATGCGGGTGCAAGGAGGTCCTTGGCCCTCCCGTGCCCACCTGGTGCCACCGAGGTGTTTCCAGCCGTGCTGCCCGCCGGGGTGCTGCGAGATCCCATGGGCTCCGTGGGGACTGCAAGGAGGAAGGGGCAGAGGGTATGAGAGGCTGAGCCCACCGGGACCCCCCATCCTCCTGCCCGGGGCTGGACGGCCCCTCTGAGCAGGGCAGGAGGTGGCACAGTGGGAGGATGGGGCTGACAGCTGCAGGACAGACGGATGCGCCGCCGGACAGATGCACACCCAGAGCCCCGCTGAGAGCTGGCAGCCACCAAGGCGAAAGCAGGAGGGAGGTCAGTGGGTATCGGGGGGCCAACCCCCCCTTTTTTGGCTCAGCCCTGGCTCTCCTGGCAAGGCACGGGGACATGGCGAGGAGCAGACGGTTCGGCTGCCGCCAGCGCCGGAGGCGAAGCAGGCGCCTCGCCGCTCCCGCGCCGGCTGCCGGGCACCCGGCGGCTCACAGGCGGCGAACCGGAGGGACGTGGCTCTGCTGCCACCCCGGCACGCAGCCACGGGGAGGCCGGGGGGCGGATGGGGAGGGTGCAGGAATGTGTACCCTGGGCCCCCAAAAAGCGGTGCTGATCCGGGGAAGGATGGTCAAAATGGCATCCCCGGGCCGCCACAAAATGGGTGGCACCGTGGGGAGGCCCCTCCAGCCCTGACCGTGCGGGTACGGCTCTCTTGCCCCCCTAAAAGACAACCCCCGTGTCCTCACATCAGCCCTCCGGGGAGGGGGGGAACTTGCCCGGGGGCCAAACCCCGGCGTGGGGTCTGCTCACAGAGAGGCAGCATCTGGCCCTAAATACGGCGATATTGGGGCACAACTCACCAGTGGGAAAGCTGAAGCGTGGGGTGCCGCCACGTGCCCGGGCTGCCGCTGCCTCCCGGCTCGCCGCCCCTGCCAAGAGAGAGGGTCTGCCCGCTGCCTGTACCTGCCTGCCCGCACCCCCAGCACGGCCCCCCGTGAGTCGGCGCCGCAGACGAGTGGATGCCGCTGCCAGCGGGGCTTCGTTTTAGGTTTTCCCCTCTCCGCGGGCACCCCGAGGGCACAGCATCATTTTGGGCGCGGGGCTTGATCCCATCTTCCCTGTCCCCTCGCTCCTGTGCTTTTGCCTCGACACACGTCAGCGGCCCGCTGCGGCTGAGCCACTTGCCAGGCTTCCGCGGTTATCGCCGGGAAAATTCACCCTTTGGCTCCTCCGGGGCGAAGGATTCACCCCCGCGGGCAAAGCGAGGTGCGTTCGCTGTCACCGTCACCAAAATGGCAGCTTTCTCTGTACCCCGACTGCCCGGGGCGCGATAACGCACTGATTTCTGAACAAAAAAAGGGTGATTTTTGCAACCGCTACGTCAGCCCGCCACGCTGATAGAGCCCGTGCCCACCTTTGCTCATCGGTTGCCGCAAGAGGCATCTGCATGGCGATTTGGGGAGGGGGCTGGTGGGGCGCATCGGGTGGGCGGCCTGGGGAGCCAGCGGGCTCCATGGGAAACCACCGACCTTAGCCGGCGGGCTCTGGCTTAGCGTTAAAAATATTAAAGGAAAAGGTAAGGGATGAGCGCAGGAGAGGGGGTCGTGGCACGGAGGAGCTGCTCCGCGGGGTGCCGGTGTCGGGCAGCGCGGTGCCTCGAGCCCGGAGGCAGGGTGCAGGCGGCCAGCAACATGTCAGCGAAGGTGTGGGAAGGAGCCGTTAGCGGAAACAAGTGCAATGGCGACCGTCCCCCGACCGATCAGAGGCGTCGAGGCTGCTTCTGGCAGCCATTTCAGGTGTGAAACCACCTTAAAACCCTGCCAGGGCAGGGGGAGCCGGCGGCATCGTTCCCAAAACCCGTCCTGGGGTGATGCTGGTGACACAAGCAGGCGGGATGGGTTTTGGCCTGCCGAAAGGAGAGCGTCGCCCTGTCCCCGCGGGGCAGGATGGCCTGGAGAGGCCTTTTAGGGTCCCCAGAGTCACCGGCCCCCGAGCAGGGACCCCCTTCCCTCGCTCCCACCGGGCAGCGAGGGGCGCGTCGAGGAGGGGGAGATGTCAGGGCGGCTGTGCCGAACGCCTCAGGAAGGAGCAGAGCTCGACTTTGCAGAGCTGCCGGCAGAGGATCCTTGCCCAGCGCCGAACCACCGCCGGTAACATCCGTGTGTGCGCACCGACACCCCCTGCCCCAGCGGGACCCAGCCTGGGGAGGCGGCAGGTACCCGGCTCCAAAACCAGCAGAGCCATCACCCCGGGGTCCCAGCGCACAGAGAGGGACGGGAAGGGAGAGGGTGGGGACGCTGACGTACCTTGTCCGGGCACCGCGGCGGAGAGAGCTGCCAAGAGCAGGCAGAGCCCCTCCATCCTGCTCAGCGGCTGTGGGTCAGCCCCATGGCAGTCAGGGAGCCGGGGGTCACGTAGTCCCGTCCTCCTGCCGCCTCTCTCAGCGGCGCGGGGACATGGTTTGGATGTGGCCCCACACGCCGCCTGCCACTTGCGCGCTCTCCGCTCCCGGCTTGTGGTCGAGGGCTGCAGGAAGCCAGCTCAGCGCCGTGGGGCGGAGGAGGAGGATGGGGTGGCTCTACCCTGCACGCTTGTGGGGAGGAAGAGGGGGGTCGGGCAGAGGTGGGCTCCACTCGGGGACCACACCGCGTGTCTGCGGCATCCCTCAGGGTCACGGGAGCCACGGGGACCCGGCGGTCCCAGCCCGGGTCACGCTCGGCCCCCGGGGAATGCGGATCTTGCAGAAGGCACAGTTTGCAGCTCCCGGTGTGCCATCACGTCCGGGCTTGGGACAGCATCAGCGGTGACACAGTGGGACACGGGCTCCCCCAAGCTCTGGAACCTCCATGGCGTGATGGAGCAGAGAGTGAGGCTCCCTCCTTCTCCCGCCTTTTCTGGGGCTGAGGCGGGCAGGAGGATGCTTGCGAGGCCACGGGCAGGTGCGATGCGGCCGGTGCCTCTCGGCGCTGCCCGCTGGAGGGTCCCTCGCACCCTGCTCCACCCCATGGCACGAGGGACCTGCAGGGGACAACCCGTGGTGACCCCGAAGACGTGCCACCCAGCTCCCCTGCCTCTCTGCCTGCCGAGCCCTGGCAGGAGGCAGCTCGGCGGCAGGTAGGTGGATGCTACGAACAAGCTGGGCTGTGCTGGGTGCCCCCGCCAACCCCACCAGCCAAAAATACGGATTCAAGGCTCTTCCCTTGCCCAGCGGCTGGTCATCACAGATCTCACCAAACCCCCCCCCGTCCCGGAGAGCTCGTCCCTCTGCCAGGTGGGGCTGCCTGATGGCTGGGGGCCATGGGGATGCCGGGAGCCATGGCTGCGAGCTGGAGACCCCTGCTTTGGGCTCTTCCCCTGACCTGGGGAGCCCGGAGGGGTTTGTTCGGGCAGGAGGGGGTGCAAGGGCATGGCGGAGCTGGAGGATGCCGTAAGGGGCTGGAAACTCTGGTCTGAGTGGGAGTTTGGGGATGTGGAGGGCTGGGAGGGTGCACGCCCGCTGTCTCTCAGCCCTGAGCTCCCTGCCTTTCTCAGCTACTAATTTTTTTTCTTCTTTTTTTTGGTATTTTTTTTTTTTTAACTTATGGAAACCTAAAAGCTTTGCGCCGTCTGTCTCGCTGTCAAGTCAGGTGGAAAATATCAGAGTGTGAGAGGTAAACAGGCACACACAGCCTCCCCAGCCCCATTTCCTTAGGAAGTGAGGCTGCAAAATAAACCGTGCGCTCGTAGGTGAGGGATTTTGGGTGTGCGTACCGCAGGGGAGCTGGCGTGGCAGCCCTGAGCTCGGCTTCGCACTGGCCCCCGGGAGGCTTCGGTGGGTGCTGGTGGGTGCAGGACACCCCCCGGCACACACGGGGCTCGGATGCCCCCGTAGTGGGGGGAGACCGCAGCCTCGGCGAGGGGCTTTGGTGCTGGTCGGGGGCTGGATGGGGGTGAGCAAAAGCCCCGCCTGAGGTGAGGAGGTACAAGGAAAGCCCCCAGAAAGGAGAAGCCGCGTTGGCTGATGGGGATTTTTGGTTTTTGAACCGTCATATGATGTGTTTGTTCGGCAGGAATGGGGAACTGGGAGCTGGGGAGGGACAGGAGCGGAAGACGCCCACCCAGCGAGGGGGGTGACCTGGAGAGGGGCCAAGGGGGTCAGAGAAGGGGCCGCGGCAGGACCGGGACCCCCGCCTGCACTGCCTGCTCGGGGTGGTGAAGGGCAGCAGAGCCAACGGCCGAGAGCCGTGGTGCTCCGGGGCAGGGCATGGCCAGGACGGGGGGCGGCGGGGAGCAGACCCCCTTGCTGCGGGGGACACCCCTCAAGGGGCGCAGGGCAGCGTGCATGGCCGTGCTGGCCGTGGAGGGTCTGGAGCGGGCGGCTTTCTTCGGCATCACGGCCAACCTGGTGCTTTACCTCACCAGCAGCACCTTCGGCTGGGGGGGCACCCAGGCATCCCGTGCCTGCCTGCTCTTCCTGGGGGCTTCCTACCTCCTCTCGCCCATCGGCGGCTGGCTAGCCGACGTCTACCTGGGCCGCTACGGCACCGTGGCCCTCAGCTTCTTGCTGTACCTGCTGGCAGCGTGCCTGCTGCCCATCACCGCGTCGCTGGACGGGCGCCTCTCGGTGTGTGGGCGGCTGCCCGCTGACACCATCCGAAACTGCTCCTGGCAGCCCCCCGAGCAGTACTGTGCCCCCACCATCTACAGCGGCCTCCTGCTCTTGGCGCTGGGCGTCAGCTCCGTCAGAGCCAACCTCACCTCCTTCGGCGCCGACCAGGTGAGCGTGGCAGCCGGCCGCATCCTTCTCCCTCTGCCCCTTTCCGGCTGGCTCTTCCTGGCTGGGTGCTCGCCCCGCACCGGGCTGGCATGGATCTGTGGGTCTCCCTTCCCCTTCTGTGAAGCCAAGGGGGGGACAGGCTCCTGTAGGGTGGAGGAGATGTGGTTGCACCCCATAGATCACCTCCAAACCTTTCGAGACCCCTGGGACATCCTTGCTGGAGGAAGGAGGGAGGGAAGCCAGGAGGTGAGGGGTGGGATG
>VZTV01111682.1:16736-27906 GCA_013400875.1 Anhinga rufa
AGTGCAATGACATCATACAGTCTCCTAGGCAACCATTCCCAGTGCAGTGACATCATGTGGTCACCATGGCGATGCTCCATGAGGCCAGGGAGAAAGTACTTTAAGTGGGAAGAGAGGTCAGGGAGAGCAAAAGAGGACTCGGGGAAGAGCAGGATAAAAGATAATGGAGGTAAAAATATGAGCTTTATGAGAAGGATAGACGCAAGAGAAAGGAATAGATGGATGGAGTATAAGGACAGACAGGAGACTGGAGTAAAAGAGAAATTCTGAGAGCCTTAAGCTACTATTTGCTAAAAAAAAATATATATCTTATTGCCATTATCTACTTTAATGATACATTATTTAGGTCAGAGTTGCTGAACTACAGCGTGCATGGTCACACAAAGCTCAGGCATGGCTTAAATGCTGATTTAGCAGAGAGACTTTTGAAAATCCATAAGAAACTGTCCAAAATCTCCAGAGGCACCAAGTGAAATCACACTATATAGAATATACCAGGTACTTTTTCTAATACAAGGTACATTTTCTAACATATTTCCATTCTCTGACTGAGCAATTCCCCAGGGGCCCTGTCACAGCAATACCAATAACCAGGTGTTACTGTCATGCCTGTACAGGGCTTGAGGAGATTCCTTTGCATTCTTCGTTCTGTTCTTTGTACTTGAAGACAAGATAACAAGAACCTGGCCAACTGATAAATGAAAATGTGTTTTCCATTGATCGAAAGCTCCTTCAGACCCTCACCAAGATGGAAGCAGAGGGTCTCTTCCCTCTTTTTAATCTTCTAGCTCTTCTTCCAATTCTATTGGACTCTCAAATGTTTGTATTTGCTGAAGATAAATATCTTTTCTGAATCCAGTTGCCTTTTAATTCTGGAAAGCCTCAGCCAGCGGACAACGTTACTACCAGCTTTATGTTAAACAGCTATAAACCCTGTGAAAAAGCTTCTTGGCAATGAAACACTGACATTATTGATACACAGTGTTTTATCAGTGTACACAGCCTCGAGTGAAAGACCCAGTACCAAAAGGCAGTGCCTTTTGAGAACAGCTTGCAGTCTAAAAGCTTAGGACAATGTTCTTGAGAAAGCTTCCAAGTGTATCTCACATTATTTTTCCATCCAGCAAGGCATCTTCACATATTCCCACTTAAGCAAAACCTTAATTTAGTTTAATTAGCACAATAATTTCCCCCCACCATTCTTTTCAGAAGGAATTAATGTAGAATCAGATGTAGCAATTGTGATTGTAACATAGCAATTAAGCAATGCAATGTTGTAGCTGTGCCATCTTCTACCAAAAGTGACTTGTTTTTTACAGTTGAAGCCAAAATGAACCTCAGTTGGTCTATTCAGACCCAAATTTCAAATTATATGGGGTATAGACACTTGTCCAATTTGAGCTTAACAGTAGATGAAACTTTTGTTCCAGGCTAACCCACAGAAAGCAGAATCTCGGAAGTCAATGGCAGCAGTGTCCGTCAGTTCAGCTGTCTGCACATTTCAGAAGAAAGGAAGATAACAGTTTTCTAGATGATGGATTTTGTACCGTTTGTAACAATGAAACATTTTTCTACTACAAGACCTCATGCAGATTGTTGCTGTTATTCAGATAGCCACAATGCATTTAATATGCCAAGCACTTTCAAAATCTGCACAAAGACAGGCATTAGGGTACATGAAGTCTGACTCCTTCACAGCAGTGCATTTTGAGAGGCAGCCCTACTGCAGTAAACCTCAGAGGAGTTTCATTGCAAAACTCTGCAGTCATCAGGCTGGAAATGTTCCAGGTGCTTAATCATATGCAGCAGAGTGAGAACTGAGAGAGAGAAGAAAAGTCTCCGTGATAAGCAGCACCAGGAAGGATATGGTGGCTGAGGGAGAGAAACAGGAAAAGGGGAGGAGGAGAGGAAAGGGAGAAAAAATATCTCACGCTGCGGATGAGCAGAAATGCAAACACCAGAGAGAGAAACGTAAAGCAAGGCCAGCATCATCCCCAGTGTTGCTCTTCAGTCCTCATACTCTTCCTCCCTAAACCAAAAGATATTCAACAGAAGAGCTAAGCGTGCACATCTCACACAAAAGCCAGGCTACGCTGGGCATTCCCGGACAATCAAGAGGTCCTGCCCACCAGTTACCTCTTCACGTAGTTACCAAACTGTATTTCTTCAGGGGGAGAGTAGGCGGGAAGGAAATCTTGGCAGGGTCAGCACAAAATGAAGGAAGATGACTGCTAGAGAAGAAAACAAGTGGGAAATAGGTGGTGGGGACGATTGTTTTGTTTGTGGGTTTTTTTCAGGCTGAGCTGTGAGACTAAAACCTCTCCATTAAGTTATGTTTCAGGCTGCAGTCTTTTATCAAAAAAATAGGAATTTTAAAGAAACGGTGGCAAAATACAAGGTGAATTGACAATGCCCTTCAGTTTGACTTCTAATAAATCCCTTTAATGAACAATGATACATGGCAACGTTAAGTCAAACAAAGTGAAATGCTGAGAGGTGACTTAAAAGGGAGTAATGGGGACAAATAGAGTAAGGACTAACAGCAAAGCAAAAAAAAGATGGGGGGGAAGGGAGGGGATCTATTAGCTGTTTTAAACTGTGTTCCTTTAAGTCATAAATAATAATATGTTCAAATACCTAATTACTTCATTACCACAGTAAATGCTATGCTTTACAATTGCGCATACAGGTGTTCTGCATTCACTACCAATTAGATAAATTCTGCTCTGATTAATAGAAGACAATAAAGCTCACAGGTAATAGAAGGGGTAAAATGCAGCCCACCAATGTGGACAAAGTAATATAGTGAGACATAACAATAAAACCTTGCAGACAGTTTTCCCAGAAGCTGTCAAACGCTTCAGCTCTCAGCCCAGTTGAACCCTAAATCAGTATTTGTATTTTTAAAAAATAAATGTTGAAATAACAGAAAGGACCCCAAAGTAAGACTTGTTTCTATTAAATAAGAAATAAATTATAAGTGCAGAATATATATTAACCAGCAGGAATTAGAATAACTGTCGAACAAAATATTTCCTGTGTATTCTTGACTTTGTGTCAGCCCATCCACCTGCTAATTAGCGCCAAGACATTATTGTGGTCGCAGTAGGATAACAGCATGAATAATTCATAATACCTCACCCAGAGATCTGGCACATTAGTCGTTCTTAATCAGTTCCTAACCCCAGGATACAGCATAACTTTTAAGGCAGAATTAACACATATAATGTATTTAGTAAAAATTTTAAGGATTATTTTTTAAACACAGCTATCCCGGGGCTACTAAGTTCAGCTAAAGCTGGGTTTTACTAGTCTAAAACTGGTAGTTAATTCTGTCCACTCTTAGACTACTTGAAGTGACATATTGTGGCGCTAATAGTGTGTCAGGTCCCTCAGCTGCTGAGTTTTTCATTCCCAGTAAAATGTCAATGGACTGTAAATTCCAAAATTCCTACATGTCTTCTGAGGACAACACAGTGCAAAAGGACAAATCATTTAATGACGGAGTACTGAAGATGAAATTCCAACTTTACTTACAGTACATTAGAGTTCATCTACAAAGCTAATTTTATGAAAATGGCTGCTTTGAATAATTGTTCATTCCAATCACAAGGTCAACTATGCTACATTATTCTAGAATAAATACTCTGGTAAATGCATCATAAATTTCCAAGCATAGAAAAGTTCTCTTAATGGCTGACTGCATTCGCCATCAGAGCTGGTGAACTGCATATCAACGGTACAATTAGTCCAGGAAAAGACTCAGGTCCTAATGTATGATTTCAAAATTCAAAGAAAAGAGCAACAGTAAAGAACTTTCCCTGCAATTCAGCCTCTGTGATGTAACTATCTATATTAAATGTAGCTCATTAAAAAATAAATTGGTTTCATAATCCATCTTATTTGCTTTTTTTTTTTCTTTGCATCTCCCTTTGGATGAGAAGAACTTGACTACTTAGTTTCTCTCATTTTTAGATCTCACTTCTTAAGTCCTTTACCTTGTCAGATTTAGCATGATAATGGAATATTTGGGGGGGNCTTTTACAAATTAAGAGAAGATTAAAATAATGATTTCTTAACTTAGTTCTGTAGAATCCTCAGTTATTTTTTAAACAACTGAACACTGGAACAATTTTTTAAACAACTGAACTGGAATGAAGGTCCAGACAGGACAAGCAAGCTACCTAACAGATGGTTGGAAGGGTGAGAAAATATTTAATGGCAAGAACTATTCCCACCACTGGAATTTTAACTCTCCTCTTCAGTGAAATGAAGTTCAGCTGTCAAAGAACTTCTTTCAGCAGAGGCAAATAGCAGCCCTTAAAAGTCTTGAGGTGGCACAAGTGAACAACAAACGTTCCTGCCCTCTAAGGAGCTGCTGGAACCTCAGCAGAGGCACACTGACCCAACGCTGGCTGCTGCCAGCCCACAGGTGCTGGCGGAGAGCAGTGCCGCTTCGGGCCAAACTCGCCCGAGGCCTTCTGCTCCCTTCTCTGGACGTGGGATGCCGAGACAGAAGCGGAGAGGATTGCCCGGTACGGCTCTGGTTTAGATGGTCCCCAGTGCGCTGGATTGTCCTGGCGGGTGCACACACCTCCCCAGCACGCACCAGGAATTCATTTTCTCTCACGGGTGTTTTAAAGTCCCAGCACCCCTAATTGTCAGACTCTCCTAGGCGGGTATCTCACCAGAGTAACGAGGATTGTACTTCAGTGAAATAAAAACCACCTCGGATTTGGGTTCTTTCTGTGATTTAAAGCAAAGTAACCATGGGACAAAGACGAGGTTCTTGCTGCAGAGAGAGAGCATCCTCCATTTGACTCAGGAGGGAAACCAGTTAAGTACTATATTACTACACACCTCCAACTAGTCTCTGCCCTCTGCAAGTGTCAGATGTCCTTTTGTGACGCTGAGGACACAGCAACAGTCAGGAAGCCAGTTAGCAAAATGCTTTTCTTGCCAACCCCCTGCAATTCCTGCTTCCTTCCAACATGTGCCTTACGTGCTTGGGAAAGAAATCAATCAGTGCTTCAGTGAGATCCCTTCTCTTTCAGTAGCCTCTGCTTGAGAAAACTCTGAATAAAGGTCAGTCCTCAGATGTTCAAACAAGGATGCAGTTCTCCAAATGCCATAGATTTTATATATAATTACTGCAAATACAACTGGGTTTCCAGCACAATGTCACTGGAAGTCATGTGGACAGTGTGTTTTGATCTGTCTCTTCCCTTAGACGTATCGTTAAACCACATAATTCTTCAGAGATGGACAAGTTTGACTACTTCTAGATTAAATCCTAAAGTGGAATTGATTGCGTTATCAAATTATGTGAAAATAGCTCATACTAATTTAAGTACATAATTGTATATACATGATTTCTTAATGATTACCTACATAAAAATGTGATCACTGCTGCAATACTCAGAGTGCTTTGCCCTGATGCCCCCTGGGAGTTACAGACAAATACCTCCCAAGTGAAAATAATTCATCTGGCTATAATGTTTGCATTAGGACAGACCAAACTGATCTGTAATCATTAGTTAAAATCATTTAGACTAAAATACAAGACAGCATGTAACACTGAAGATTCGGAAAAGATAAATATGTATTTTGAATTATATATAATAAGTATATAACTATATAGTTATGTAAGATTAGATCACAATTGGCATATAGGAAAGAGTTATAATAAACATATTTACCCTTGTGATTAACAGCAAAATGGAAAAAGTACTTGTAACTGTAGGACATGGAAAGTTACACAGCTCACTCACAAAACTACGCTCAGTCTTCACTGCCTGCAGTTTTACAATTGCAGAAAGCCAAATTCTAGTGATAAAAAAGCATCTTGCTGACACAGCCAGAAAGTACTGATATCCAAAGTTTTAGAGAGGAAGGTGTTGCTTCTTTATTCACATATTCTCAATCCCCAAGCATCTTTACCCTACTAAAACAGTGAAAAATTAATATTTTTTCCTGCAATTTTGCTCCTAAAAATTCTACCTGTTTCTCACAAACAATCTTTAGTTCCTTTCATTCCACAGCTCTCTTTTTCTCCTTTCTCTCAGCTGATCCATATAGATACTGTCCCATAAATTCTTCTCACAGCCCAAAGTTAGCTGTGATATGAGAAAAAAAATCTGATAGCATATAGCCCAAGTGGCAAGTAATTGGGGAAAAGAACCAGAACAAGTCATTAAAACCCACTTATACAAAATATATATTTAAATATTTAGATATAAACAGTCCATCTTCTTTCCCCCAGGCTATAAACTCTTTGGAGCAGAGGGCTTTACAGTATATTTATAGTTTTAAAAAGTGCCCACCCTAACTGTACCTTCATTTCAGCAAAGCATTGATCTTAAATGCTTTCTTCACTCGATTGCACTTATGGCAGAGAGACATACTGTACTAGGCTGGTTCCTCCAACTTGAAAAATGTGTTATAATAACCGTGCTCTATGTTAATTGTATTGCTTTCAGTATGCAGCTTTCATATTTCTAGGAAATATTTAAGCATCTAAAGCACCTAATTAAACTACTCTAAAAATAAATCTTAAATACTCATGAAAATTTAAAGCTGACAATTTATTCTGCATAATTTCCTGATGGAATTAATTTATACTGGGCTAACTTCAAAAACAGTCTGTATGAAATCTATTTGTACGAAACATTCAATAAATACCCCTGTGTCCAAAATCTTCTTTGTAGTTTTTCATAGTAGCCAAACAGTATTTTATTTTCAATTAGTAAGTATGCAGTGTGTACAATCAGCTGATCAGACTTTATGATTATTATTATTATTACTAGCTCATTGTGTATCGGGCCTTATGCATAGGACTTAAAACTTCCAGATATTTCACACAAGTCATGTGGCAGATGAACTATTGCCAATTTGAAACAAAGACAAAGCAAGTCGTTAAAACTGATAGCATTCACTGAATCAATTTAAAAAAATCTAAATCTAAATCTAATTCTAAATCTAAAAAATCTAAATCTAAATCAGGAAATCTAATCTAAATCTAATCTAAAAAAATTTTTAAATCTAAAAATTATTAAACTATTAAACTATTAACAAAATCTAAAACCTATTTAAAATATAGAAACCATTTAAAAACAAATCAGAGCTGTTTAGTGAAAGTTCAGAATACATAGCAAGTACATATTTGTATTGTGATTGTTACCCTTGTTCACATGTGTAACTGAAGAGTCAAATTTTATTTTTATGTATTAGGAATGTATGAGTTTAACTTCAGTTAATGTGATGGCAGTAGGAGGTACAAGAAAAATGACTGATAAGGTGGCTGTGTCATGAAGAGGAGACACACCGAATTCACATACATCATTTTTTGAGTATATTTGTGACTAGGTGGTACCTCTACCTAAACCATCCCAGTTTTTTTCATTGAAATAACACCAAACTCATTAGGTATCCAAAGGGACAAGCACACTATATATAAGTAGGAGATAAGGCAGTTTTGCACACAGTTTAAACAGACGAAAAAGAGAGTAAAAAGTAGGTATAGGTATAAGCAAAATGTAGAATGTAGTAGTACTTACTGAATGGTACTGATTTTTCAAATGGTATTTAACTTAAACCTGGAGCACAAAGAATCTGTATGTTGGGAATGAAGCTCCTGGGTAGATTTCATATCGTTCAGTAGAAGGAAGCACACACTTCAGCTTTTCCATAATTGAGCACTAATAGGACCTCTGCTCTATTCAGCCACTGTGTACATGAAATTTGATGGAATTTAATCCCTTTGAGCCTTTTAGTTGCCTATAAAATTTGGTTCAAATAGACCAGTGGTTTCCAATGTAAATTCACAAAGAGTATTAAACTGTAACAGCAGCGTTGCATAAGCGTTGGGGTTTTAGGGGCTCAGTAGTCTCCATTTGGCATTTTTAATGTACCAATAATCGACAGTGTCCTGGATTCCGCTGTGATAGAGTTAATTTTCTACATACTGAGAAGTGGAATCTGATAGGACAGCTTCCTTCAAAAAAATTCTTAATGATATCCACAGTGACAAAATATATGCAGATTAACAGAACTTTATTTCAAAATATTAGAAAAGTAAAACTATGCTGTCGTCTGCCCAAGCATACAGCGACTTACTGCAGCAGCTGGGGGACACTAATGATTGGCAATCCCTTTCAATAGCCAGAGAGAGCAAATATTTAACAGATTGCCTTCTTCATGGCCTTTATTATACTAGAGTGGAACAACAAATAAATCTAAGTGCTTTGAGTTTCTAACTCAAGAACTGAAATCAATTCCAATTTTACTCCCAACGATGGTACAATGGGGAGAGAACACAACACAGCTTATATTGCATTGCAGTTATGCATAAATTGACTCTGACTTTAGTTACACGAGTGACTCTTCACTAATTCCATCAAATTCCATCAATGTCCATCAATTTAAGGACCATTCAAGGTCTCAAGAAACTATAAGAGACATACATACACTTTATTTACTATTTTACTTACCATTACTTAATAGTTGTATATAAGTAACAGGTTATGAGAGTATTATATTTGTAAACCTTCACTGTCAATCCTTTAAGTTTTCAAAGACAAGTTTTCAAATTTATTTCCAAAACACTTTTAACACCAGTTATATCTGAAGAGCTAAATCAAATCAATACTAAGGAAAATTACTTTATGCAACCATAAACCACAGTTAGAATAATAGGTCTGTGTAAGAACTACTTCAGTTTGTGATGCCTTGCCTCCTAGTCTTTGCCTTCCAGTTGTAATGCTTGTTTTCAATAAAATATTTTCAAAGTGTTTTCTCTTTTGAATACAAAATTCCACTGTTAGATGGAGTGAGAGATTAGGTTGATTGCAGTCCCCTCTCTTTAAGATACCAATTTGTACACTTTTCAACATTAAATATGTATCTTTCAAGATAAATTATGGAGAACAATCACACAATAAGATAATTTGGATCACAAGTAAAAACAATGTTTTTGGAGAACAGGAAGCAGAGAATCGGCACAAGCGCTAACAACATTTTGCAGAACAATTAAATTAAAATTAGCTTTCTACCACATGAGTATTACCATTTAAAAAATCAGACTATTATTTTCAGAAGGCATAGAAATCTACTCTGTATTCTTCTGTATTATCAGGATATGAAGAACTTTGATGTTGACCATACTCTCGTTCTGTACATGTGGCCAATTCTTAAATGAGCAAACACTGCAAAATTACACAGATAAAATTGTGCTCCAATTGCCCTATATAATTTGAAGAATGGCAATGTCAAATACAGGCTCAGGGATACAAAGCAAGAGAGCTCTATTACATAATAAGACTTAATAACCATTGAACATTAGTTCTCCAATTCAGAAACAATGCTTCAGTGTATACATTTTAAAACCCAAACCCAAATACGTCTTTTTTCATAAGCATAGCAAAAGATCAACTTCTAACAAAATCCCACCTCATTTCTCTCAGTCAGGAACTCACTCACTTTCCGTCTGCCAAATCTCTCACGGTAGATACTGGGCAGAATTTGCACAGCATATGTATTTAAAATATACTGTTTAAAATATGCTGTTAATTTAAGCTCTGGAGCAATTTTTGCTGAAAGCAAAAAATAAAAATGTTTTAACCATTTTTCTTTTAAAATTGTTTATAATGTTTATATGCTTATAACATTTAGAATGTTTAAACATCAGCCGGCTGAGCACGAGCCAGCAGCGTGCCCAGGTGGCCAAGGGGGCCAGCAGCACCCTGGCTTGTGTCAGGGGTGGTGTGGCCACAGGAGCAGGGCAGGGATGGTGCCCCTGTGCTGGGCACTGGTGAGGCCGCCCCGCGAATCCTGGGGTCAGGTTTGGGCCCCTCGGGACAAGAAGGACATGGAGGGGCTGGAGCGTGTCCAGAGAAGGGCAGCGGGGCTGGGGCAGGGTCTGGAGCACAAGTGTGCTGGGGGGCGGCTGAGGGAGCTGGGGGGGCTCAGCCTGGAGAAGAGGAGGCTGAGGGGAGCCCTCATCGCTCTCTGCAGCTGCCTGAGAGGAGGCTGTGGGGAGGGGGGTCGGGCTCTTCTCCCCAGTCACTGGTGACAGGACAAGGGGAAACGGCCTCCAGCTGCGCCAGGGAGGTTCAGATGGACACTGGGAACAATGTCTTCCCTGCCAGAGCGGTCAGGCCCTGGCACAGGCTGCCCAGAGCGGTGGGGGAGTCACCGTCCCTGGGGTGCCCAAACACCGTGCAGACGTGGCACTGGGGACGTGGTGTGGGAGGCCTGGGGGTGCTGGGTTGGTGGTTGGACTTGATGATCCCAGAGGTCTTCTCCAACCTTAAGGATTCTATGACGATATGGATTGCATTGGAGCATCTTTTTCTTGCTCTATAGAACACTCTCTACTGACTCCTAGCAAAAACCGGTCACAGAAACATGCTCTCTGTGCCGTTGGATCATTCACTGACAACTGGAGAACATGGGAGAAGTATCTGCTCCCCTACCGAAAAGCTAATATACTACTGTAGTGCTAGTGGCAGAAGCAGGTGAAAGCATTTGACTTAGACAACTTCCTGAGACTCATCTGATGAGCAGTCATCAACTTATGCAGAGAAACTGTATCTGTCAACACTTGGTTTATGAACCCCTAACAAGGACAGAAATGCCTTTTATGCCACAGACCACCCAGAGCAATAAGAAATTTAATAAATTTCTTAAAAAAAGTACAGATTATTTTGTTATGTTATTAAAGAATAACAAGAAGGGCTTCCACAGGTACGTCAGCCAGAAAAGGAAAGTCAAAGAAAGTGTACCCGCCCTGATGAACAAGAGTGGTGGCCTGGTATCAACAGATGAGGAGAAGGCTGAGGTACTCAACTTCTTTGCCTCAGGCTTCTCTGTAACCTCTCTCCTCACCCCTCCCAGGGTGATGGACCGCAGGATGGAGACCAGGGGGATAAAGCCCCTCCCACTGCAAGGGAAGATCAGGTTCATGACCCCCTGAGGAACCTGGACATACACAAGTCTATGGGACCTGAGGAGATGCATCCCAGAGTGCTGAGGGAACTGGCTGATGTAGTCGCTGAGCCACTCTCCATGATAGTTGAAAAGTCATGGCAGTCAGGTGAAGTCCCTGGGGACAGGAGGAAGGGGAACATTGTGCCCATCTTTAAAAAGGGCAGAAGGGAGGACCCGGGGAACT
>VZTV01111682.1:28557-42100 GCA_013400875.1 Anhinga rufa
GGGGAGACCTTATTGCGGCCTTCCAGTGCTTAAAGGGGGACTATAGGAGAGTTGGGGACGATCTCTTTAGAAAGGCCTGTTGTGACAGGACAAGGGGTAATGGTTTTAAACTAAAGGAGGGCAGGTTTAGACTGGATATAAGGAAGAAGTTTTTCACACTGAGGGTGGTGAGACCCTGGCCCAGGTTGGCCAGAGAGGTGGTNGCAGGTTTAGACTGGATATAAGGAAGAAGTTTTTCACACTGAGGGTGGTGAGACCCTGGCCCAGGTTGCCCAGAGAGGTGGTCGATGCCCCATCCCTGGAAACATCCAAGGTGAGGTTGGACGGGGCTCTGAGCAACCTGCTCTAGTTGGGGATGTCCCTGCTCACTGCAGGGGGGTTGGACTAGATGGCCTCTGAAGGTCCCTTCCAACCTAAACCATCCTATGATTCTATGATTTGAAGATTTAGCTAAATAATTCCCCTTGTCCCCAGGGAAGCATCCGCTGCCACAAAGCTAAAAGGCAGACCACACAAAAGAAGAGTACACCTGAGTGCAGTCAGTCTTTCCACAGTTTTAATGAAGCCAGAACTACTTCTGGGATTGTGACCTTGTGCGCAGTTACTTGAATACACCAATAATTTCACTCACCAGCCTTTAAGTACATGACCCTCAAAAGAACTGGATCATCGCTTAGTTATAAGGTATACTGAGATTGTAGCTTGAATAAGCTTAAATCCACAGGTGGCCCAGCAGAAACACAAGCCACCACTTGCAGGAAAACGTAATGTGTCAGCTCTTCCTCATGATGAATTTCAACCCTTCCATGTTTCAGAGGGAGTTGGTCTTTAGACTTGAGAACCTTTTCCTGTTCACCAAATTGTGCTAAGCTGCCAGCATTTGGCAGTTCACTGACAAACTCTCTGTAATTTTGGTGAGTTTTAAGTCAGGACATTCAGTTAGGAAGCTCTTCTTATTCCTAATTCTTTGGTATAGTTCCTCTGAAGATCCTAGCACAAGGTAGGAAATTCTTAGGAGACAGCTGCTACATTCCAACCACGTCTACTTATGCTGTTAGTTCCTGATAGCTGGTACAAAGCCTGGAGAGTTTCAAAGTATCAATCACCCTCACAGAGCAAGGGTACCAAGGCCAGTACGCTGTACCCCACTGCTGGCATTCCTCATTTTCCCCCCACTCCAGGATCACTCTGAGGGCCTCTGCATTCACAAATTGTCAGAATGCCTTCAGTCAGCTAGAGAGAATGTGTGACAGGAGAGCGATTCATCAAGAGACAATGAAGGAACCGCAAGTTTTCACATAGCTTCCTCATAGGCAACTATCTCCTTACCTGTTGATACTTGTGGCTATAAGGGATTTATCCACTGAAACTTACTCTGCTTGGGAGAGGGAAATCCACCCTTCCAGCAGAGCAGTCAGCAAGCTATTTCAAAATAGAATTTCACACTTCATGATTTACCCAGATTAACAGCAATACAGATAACCCCAACCTCCCAACTGGTATACTTCATAAACCTTCCTACCAGAAATTACTAAAGCACTCAGGAACTGCCCCATTCTACAGAAAGCCTTGGGTCTCCATTTTGGATTTTATGCACCAGGTCAGTAGCTAATCTTCAATCGCCTGGTCTGGGTCAGAGACCTGCTGACTCACTGGCGGACCGCATAATGCTCATTGTTCTGCGACAAGGATCGGCACAAGACAGTAACTAAAGTGAGAAAGGAGTCCTTAGTGTCTGAATTAACAAAAACATAGTGGTACTTCTACAGACAGGAAGAAAATAAACATAGCAATTGCCAATAATATTAATTATTAACCAGCCAGGGTGTTTCAACGTACTTATTGCCAAGTTTTACCTTAGTTCCGCAGGGGCGGGTAAGGAGATCTGAAAGGAAGAGAAGCTAAAGGAATCTAGGAGGCTAGTAAAGCCCAAATGGATGTTACTGGCCAAAAGACTCCTGCAAGGCTTACTTGGAAAAAGGGGAACTGAAAAACAGGGGCTCGTATAGTGTCTGATGAAACAGGAGCAAGTAAGAAAAAGTGACTTCCAGAAGAGTCCCTGGCAGACAGTAGTAATTTATATTAAGTAGACCTCAAACTACTCTAGGAGCTCAAGCACCTCAAGGTTATACAGCAGCACAACTTCAAGGATCTGTATTTTCATGCTTTTCATATGTTACGTTAGTCTTTCAATTATCCCCAACCTTACTGATGTAATAAAGCTAGAATTACCTAGAAGACAATATATAAATATGTGCAAATCTACCATTAAAAATTCTAATCCTCCAGCTACTTAAAAATAACCAGTGCACTGCTTTTAAAAAGAGTAGCTGCTGTGGGTATGCAGGCCAGGAATATTTATTGCACAAATCAAAGAAAAATAGATCTAGATAAATGAGAACTTACACAACCTTTGAGCTCTCTCAGATGCCAAGCGACATCTGGCTACAGTGGCACATAACAGCTAACTTCTCCTGCTTCTGTAACAGACCATTACAGAAAGTGTGTACGGAACCAGTAGATATGCACGTACACCGACTGTTGGGAGGCAAAAAACCACCAACAAACCAACCAACAACATACGCTTGGGGACTAGACTTAAGTTAGCTAAAATGGAGACATCCTTTAAGAACAAATACTGCTTCTCTTTGAAGCAGGTAAATATGAAATAGTTACGGGGATTTTCATGTGTAAAGGTCATTTGGTGACTAGCACTTCAGAAAAAACACTTAGACCTTACAGTGGACAGAAGCAAATACAAGTCTCTCTGCTGGTATGACAAGTAACGTCCTTCATGACTTTTCAGCTCCTGAGCAGAATTGCATTGCAACGGCTCTACCAGCATAAAACTAAACGTACCTTTGGAAACTCCGCTTTAACACAGGTGAGCACTACCACCTTCTAGATGGCTGTGGGGGTTTGGAGGCTTTGTGGGGTTTTTTGTTTGGGGTTGTTTTCTTCTTTTCAGCATACTGGGGTTTTGGTTGTTTTTTGTTTCTTTCTTTCTTTCTTTGGGGTTTGGTGGTTTGTTTTTTGGTTTTTTTTTTTTAGCATGTGAGGCAACTTCTCATTAATCTTTGGATCAGGTATGTTTTAAGCCATCAGTGATGTGTTAGGTAACTCCATCTCTGAACAAAAGACAGGACAGCTTTACGTAGAGATAACATCCCCGAAGCAGCATTTTATTTTATTCATTTAATTCCAAAACATTTAATTTAGAAGTCTGGCATCTCAGTCTTCCATCTTAACATGGGCTAATATTGACACAGTGTTGTCAGAATACACAGACAACGGAACAGCCAAAGAGTTTACAAAAAATAAATTCATGATTCTTCAAAACAACTGCAAAAGGTTACAAGTATCAAAACTCTTAGGTAGATGCACTGCATTAAAAGAAAGTGTGCACATAAGTTAGAGGCAAAAAACCAAATTGCTACTGAAACCTCACATTTCAAACAGTTCGTTGTAAACTGATGAACAGGGTTGTCATTTCACATCAGCTTAACTGTTTTCATTGACTGAAAATAATTTGGGGTGGCTAATTTACTTTGCATGCACAAAATGTACTGCTTAACAGAACTGTCAGCTCATTTCAAATGGAAAAATTTTAACTGGAATCTAATCATCTTCAATCACTTTCCATGATTCTTTCCCATATTTTCCAATCAACAGGCAAACTAAAAATGCCTCATTTACTACGCATCTTTCTGCACTGTTCAAGTGCAATTAAGATAAATGGGGCCAATAAACCAATCAATCCATCAGTGCCCATGAAGACTCATCTGAAACTGCTTCTTGATAAAGTGGACAGCAGATCTGAACAGCTGTACAATACAGATATGCTTAGCACTAGATATTTAGTGTGACTGTGGCAAGGAAATATTGGTGATGATGGGGATGGTGAAGTGGATGAAAGAGGGACATTGGAGGAAAGCTTTTTTTAATTATTGCCCTCTCCTGCTTCTTCATCTTGCTGGTCACTCGTCCACAGAGTGAGGTTATCTCGAAGTAACTGCATGATGAGAGTGGAGTCCTTGTAGGAATCCTCATTTAGTGTGTCCAGCTCTGCTATGGCATCATCAAAGGCTTGTTTGGCTAAAAGGCAGGCCTGCTCAGGAGCATTTTGGATTTCATAGTAGAACACTGAGAAATTGAGTGCCAGCCCAAGCCTAATTGGGTGAGTGGGCTGCATGTGCTCTTTGCTGATTTCAAAAGCCTCTTTATAGGCAGCTTCTGAGGCTTCCACAACACTGTTCTTCTTCTCTCCAGCAGCAACTTCTGCCAAATAGCGGTAGTAATCCCCTTTCATTTTCAGATAAAAGACCTTGCTCTCATACTGGAAGTCATTGCAGTTCTTGATCAAGTATTTATCTAGGAGAGCCAAAACATCATTGCAGACTGTCTCAAGCTCCTTTTCTATCTTCTCCCTATAGGCTTTAACCTTCTCCAGCTTCTTCTCATTCCCATCTGCCATAGTCTTCTGCTCTATGCTGCTGATGACACGCCAGGAAGACCGTCTAGCTCCAACTACATTCTTGTAGGCTACAGACAGCAGGTTTCTATCCTCATTTGAGAGGGGCTCGTTCAGCTCAGTTACCTGAAAATACAAAGATCAAATTTAAAGAGCTTTTCTTAGAGAAGAGCACACAAACTTCCTTCAAATACTTCCATCATCAAGTACAAGACTCATTCTAGATCCCCCAATTCCTTCCAGACAGGAGTCAATTTGTAACCTAGAAAGTTTAAAATTGTTCCTGCAGTCAAAACTTGAAAGATTGAAAATCCCCCAGTTCTGCTTTAATAGAATGGGTATTTAGAAGCCACTGCAAAGCACATTCACTGAATAAAAGTGAGTCAGGCTTGTGTAATGGAGAAGCATTCACAGAAGGATGGCTCAGGTTTTTTAGGAAGCCGTTGCTATATTTATGCGGAAGACTACACACTTAGCGATGAATTTAAATGCACCTAGAATACCGGTTTTATGAATCGGCAACACAGCACAGACACTGGAAACTGGTGCAGTTCTTACATTTCTTTCCCTTGCTGCATGGTTTCATTCCACAGCAGAGATGGAAGCGCTGCAGTCGTTATGATTAAGCTCTGTATAGTACAAGTGGAATTAGTGTTTCATGGCATCTTTCACTCACTTAGTGAGCACTTATACAATGTAATACAAAAGTTATCCTGATTTCTGCTAACTGGTGGCCATGGACAAATTTCTGGGATAGGTCATGAAAGAAACTGCATAGAAACTGAACAGGAAATCAAGAAAAAAAGCCATGATCAACTCCAAATTCCTACTACAAAAAGGTGAGAGAGAGGAAAAAGAATACTTCTAATATTGTATTTAAGCCTATTTCATTTGCTGTATTAATTTAGGAAATAAAACCTATCAGAATGATAGCCACTTGAAATTGTTCTACTTTTACAGATTTACAAACATGAAATTAAACTCACAGGAATTAGTGTGAAAAATATAACTCCACTACTTTAAGCATACTGCATTAACTGCATTAAAAGAAGTCACTAGAATTCTAGGATATGCACTTTGGTGTGAAAGCAAACTTGTCCTTGCTCAGACACTGCTAAAATCATTAACTGTTTCTTTTAAAAATGTGCATATTTACACTGCTTGACAGGCATCAGAATGTTTGCAACCAAATACTTACTACAAACAATTAAGTCATAAATATTCACACTATTCTGAGACTGCTGGTGTAGCCAGTGAACCATCCAATAAATGTGCATCTTTCCAAGTCTAAAAAACAATTTATATGAATTAGAACTGTTACAGTAAGAGAGCTTACTAGCGGATTTAGGTTTTGTTCTTACAATATTCTATGTCAATTAGTTTTATCTCCAAAATGCCTTTTGCCCACAGCTCAGGAACCCGAACTCCCAAAAGACACTGCTCTGCCTGCCCTAATACAATTAGAGAGACAATCTACAGAGGGTGAAATGCACAGGAACCAACTCTAATGACATCTTCATAATCTTCTTGACAGCTTCCACTCAACATCCTCCCAACAATCCCTCCCACAACAATCTCTGCTATCTCACCTATATCATCTTCTCTAGTAAAGATATTAACTCCCTCAAGATGTAAAGGCTCAGCTAAGAGCTTTTTGTTCCCTACAGTCTATTAGGACAGCATTTGCTTTTACAAAAATAAAATCAAGAAATTCACCAAAGACAACTAATAATCACTTGATCATTCCTGCACTGCTGGAGGACTTTCCTTGAAAGTTCACTGCAAGTTCTCGAACACAGTGGTTGATTTAAAGGAGTCAGTAACGTTTCGGTAAACCTTAAATAACCACACAAATAAATTCTTCCCTCGTCTTCATTATCTTTATAGTATTCAAAAGAAAAATAGAAAAAAATCTTGATCCGTTAATATACTACTGAGCTATATTACCCACAAAACGAAGAACTCCGTATGGAAAACCATACAAGACACAAAAACAACTGATGATGAGACTTAGTGGGACAGGACAATAGTAACAGAAACCACCTCTTGGCTTTGCACTCCAGGCTCTATCCAGAAGAAACTGAAGCTACAAGATGACTGCAACCACAGCTATCCTCATTCTTCACCTGACACATCATCTCCATTTTTCACCTCAAACTCGACTTACCACCTCTGTTCTTCACCCTCAGCTAACTGCTACCTTCACATTCATCCCTTTCCCTCTGCTTCAAACTAAATATCCTCAAAATGCTGGCATTTAAGTATTCAATAACAAAACAAAAAAAACAACCAGTCATCCTAAGCCTTATTATAATATATCTTCTACCTCCTTAAGGTGGGGTTTCTTAAACTTTCTAATATAAACTCAGAGAGACAGATGTCTTCCATGTATTCAAAAAACCAAAATGGCATTTTAAAGTACATAATAAATGTCCCAGAAACCATAACAAAATTTTTGAGTACTAAACCCTGAGTTTTTACTATGCTGGTGTATTTACTGGAGAGGAGATAAACTAACCTGTTTTCAAATTTCATCCAGTTTGTCACAAGAAACAAAATACCATCTTACAGGAATTCCACTGGCCTTGGAAGAATATTCCAAGTTTTTTCCTAGTCTATTGTCTCTCTTCTGGTATTATTCATTTTTAAATGCAGAAAATGCATCACACAACACCCACACCCTGAAAAAAAGTTGATTTATAAAGCCCGCTTGCACAACAGCCATTGCCACTGCAGATAACCTACCCCTGAAAAGCCTTCCAACCTTCCCTAATCACCACCAAAATTCAATGCAAGTGTTGATAAACACCATATTTGCAGAAATTTCTGATGACGACATTAATAGAGGGAGGACCTTGTGAAGTCTAGCATGAACTCTGGTAGTCTTGGCTGGTCTTTACTCAACATTTAGCCTTAAAAAGTAGGTCTACAGTACAATCTTTCAAATGCAGCATAGCTTTTGGCAGCAGTATTTAGGCTAGCCAGTTGAGGTTTAGCTCTTGCATGAGCTTGGGCTGCGTAAGTTTGCCGAAACTCTCAATAAGCACCAGACTAATAAAACTGACCCTGCCATAGCAAGACTGAGAAATAGCAGGGAATACTGAAGATACATTCATGTAAAGTACAGCAAAAGCAGCCCCGGAAAAAAGCCATCTCTCAGAACTAACTGCAGAACAGTGGCTCATATGTGGAAAAAGAATGTTAACTTCTTAATCAAAACAGCAAAGTACCTAAGAGATAAGATTAAGAGACTTAATTAAAAGACTATTCCAGATAATTACTAGACTGCTGTATAATTTAATTCCCAAGACTGACTTAAACTCACCTTGTAACCATTCCTTAAAGTAAAAAGGAAAAATTAACAGACAAGCTAGAAGATGGTTACTAGCTTTATGACGTATCAAGTGTTACTGACATATCTTGGAGAATAAGCAACTACCATCAACTCAAGTCCCTCTCAAAACTGGGTTTTTGCTAATGAGTAGAGTCTTTTTGGACTACATAAAAACAGAAATAAAGATCTGCTCTGCCAACTCTGACTTTCAAAAATGTTTTATAAACAATTAGTGACAAATTAAAAAAATTACTGAACTGTAAAATTACTGAGAAGAGAGTAAAAATTAATGTAAACTACACATCCCTTTGTCAAACATACTGCCTTTCCAAATGCCAGCCCTACCAGTCAGATGCCAAAGTATGACTATTCCACAGTAAAGCTATAAAAAGCCAGCATAAAGTACAATTGGCTTCAAAAGAAGTCAGTGCACTGAAGACCCCCACCAAAAGGTACACTGAGAAAGGTTTGAAAGCAGCCTATTATTCGTTTCTTCAAGTTTTCTACACTTCCAGTTAGAAGAAAACAGGACATTTATATTTCATCTGTTTTAAGAATTAGGGTAGTGAGATTTTAGCACTGCAAAGGAATTAAATCTTGCAATACAAAAATAAAGCTTTTAGGTTTTTTCAAGCCATTGCAAATGGCTCAAAGTCATCACTTGTGAGCAGCTGCCGTAACAAATACAACATACCATAGCCAGAAGACTACGTACAGCACTGCCACAAGCCTCCAACCACAAAGCAAATTACTTTTTCAGATAAGGTACAGTTAAAATATAAATGCCATGCCACTCCCGAGCGCAATTTGCATCCCCTGGCAGATTCTGTTAACTTAATTGAGAAACTGATAACCACTTTCAAAGAAAGTGGCATCTGATGTGGAGCACAGGAACTCAGCCTGACAAACCAGTCATTTCACACTAGCTGTCATCCTGTGGCCCAAGTTTCCAATGCGCAGAGCAAAGCTCATTCCTTCCTAGTGTCACCTTTCAACATGCTTCAGGATGTCAGTGTCATTTCCCTCCCCTAATTTTTATTTCATCAGTCCTGAACTATTTCCTTCTTCTTTTGAAGCTGGTGATTTCTGAGAGGGAAATGGCAAATTATCCCCTCATCCTAGCTAAAAAAGTGCTGATCTTCTATGTAGGTACATCTGAAAATCACACCTACCGCCCTGGTGTGACAGCTGTATTACAAGAAACTAGACTCAAAGGAAAGCATGTGACCTTTACAGAGCTATCTACTGTTTTATCTATTTCAGATACATTAGCAAAGTAGATAAGAACAGACATGCTTCCCTTCACGTGTGGGGATGATGTAGAGAAAAAGAAAACTTGAAATACCAAAGGAAATTTATTTCTTCCTGCCTTCCACTCTACCTATAGCCTTTTCTTAAGAGAAAAGATCTTGGACTGCAACAATTTAGTTTTACATTTTAGACACAGGCACTTTCTTGTAACAGCTGTTAGGAAAAAGAGAGCACTTAAAAGCTGAAAAGCCATTTATAGTATGACTTCAAAGTAGTATTTACTTACTCAGGTGTTACTTTTCCTTAGGCAAGCACACCTCCCTCTCCCTCACACCCAAATTTGGGGTCATTTTCAGTCCTGAGCCAGATGATGCAATTGAACGCACAGGCTGTGACTGGCTACCAGTCTTCATTCAGACTGACAGTCTGCCTTTTCTAACAATACAGTCTAAATCATTTTATTTCTGTAATACTTACAGGTGTTTCCTCCTCTGCTTTACGCCCACAAAGTTCTTTCACAGTTTACTGGGAGGAAAATGGGAGTATATAAAAGGAATCCTGACTATAGCCCCGGCATTCCTAAATATAGATGCTGATGAGCGTGACAGTACTGTCGAGCCCAGAAATCAGCTACACGTGTGTGATCCCACACAGGCCACACTATGGAAAACACACCGAAGTGAAGGTTCCACCACTGACAGCAGATCCACTAGGCACTGTTGGATTACCCAGTAGCGTTTGACTCAGGTCAATTGAACGTATGTGATGGTACTTCTGTTTTGTTAGCCAGAGCATGCGAGTTGGAGCTAGAGCCAGTTCTTAGCAAGCTGCTGCAAAAATGACTGTACCTGAGCCAGCATAAAGTCAGGTTTAATCATTAAAACTCTCCTGACACAAAGTTATACAGTCCGTAATTTTTGAACAAATAGAAACCAGACTAATGAATTTAAACCAGATCAGTTTCTTGCATCATGTGGCTTCAGTATTTTCTATCAAGCCTTGGAAGTTCTATAGCCAGATTTACCGTACAAAACCACAGTAAGGAACTCACCGCGCAGCAGGGGAGGGTATTGTTTACACTAAAGGCATCTCATTCCCCCTCCTACACACACTTCATTAACCCACACTGAAGAACTCAGGGATACAATACTAAAAGATGGAACATCCCGAACTTTTAAGTCCTTTTATGTACACAGATAAGCCTACAAATTAAACGAGAACAGCAAGCTATTTCGTGTAAACTCTAGATCATACCAAGACTTGAATTTATTTCACGCTGCGTAGCAATATTTCACGCGACTAATTTTAAAATTGTATATCTCGCATAACTCAGATTCATCTTACCAATCCTGAAGAGCAACTGAGACTCTACCTGCTATGTAGCTATTCTAGAAAAGCAACATAAATTAACAGAGCTCCTGAGCACTACATATTAGGATTAATACTGTCTGAAATACTAAGTGTTTATACAGCTAAAATGTTTAACCATTTCTGGAACAATCTAAAAGCAGAGGTACTTGATGCTGTATTCTCAATATGCTAGGGTATGTGTTCCATCAATGAGAGCCTTTAACACTTACACTAAAAGCAAATTTTTCCCCAGTGTCTTCAGAAGTAACATTTTTACCTACCGTGTAGGGTTATTTTAAATAGTTGGAATCCTGGAGCCGCATTTAATGCAAGAGAATGCCACACCCCTTGGAAGAATGCCATTTAGTAAAGACACATTTACATATGACATATTTTAATAGAAAATAATTTTAGCTGAAAGAAGTAAACTCAACTCATTAATTTGTAACAGCAAATCAAGTGACAGTTTCATTTTCCTCTCCTGTCTGCACACTATAAGCCAAAATACCAGAACTCTTCCAAAAGAGTTTTTACAGCAGCAAAAAATGTGTTACTGAGCAGTAGTTTCCTGATTTAAGCTACAACTGCTTTTTCATCTGGCTTTTCTTTAAAAGACAGAACCAATAGGACTGAAAAATAAGTGTTTCTCCGGCTTTATACTGACAGCTGAAGTGGCAGTCTTGTCATAGTTTTTTCCCCTTTGGTGGCAGTCTCAAAAATAATGCAAATATGCTTTCGCTAAGAGTCTGTTACTTTATGTTTTAGGAGTAACTATCAGGCCAGTGGCTCTAAAAGCGTGGGAATAAATATTGAGAACTGAAATCTGCCATTCAGCATTCTGTTTATGCTGGAAGCACACTATTTTCATATAGCACCTTTAAAAACCATAAGATACGCTGTAATCAGAGATTTTAAATTTTTTTTTAAAAGAAACTTTTCAGGTCAAGATATCCTGCCTCGAGAATAGCTACCCAAGTGAGAACACCGATTTCCTGTTGAAGGACATCAAACATCTCTGAAGTGCAAGATTATTTGAGTATTATTCTACATGGATAAAAAGCCCTCTTAATAGCTGTTATTTACAATCACTGAAATTGAAGGAAATATTAGCTGTGTGACAGGCAGCCCACATAATGACATTTCATGGGAGCTTATGCTCAGACCTACAAAATCAGCTTCAAACACTGAAGAGCATTCTGGAAATTACCATGTTAGGGCGAGCACCTGTGAAAGCCAACAGATGCTATATTACAGGCAAGCAACAGTATATGAACAGCTTAAAATAAGGAAACTGTTGCCTTTTAAATTCAGCTTTTCTATTTGTATTTTTAAAGTATCTATAGCATAATGTTTCATAAATGCTAAAGACTCAACTGACAAAGTGTTCTCAAGCTCACAATTACAGCGGCTCATCATAATACAACTTATTTGAGAGCAAAGAAGCGTTACGGATGAGAATGCTGTGACCCAAGATGAAAGAAAACTGAATAACTAGGACAGTTTAAAAAGACAACTGGACATACACACTAGTTATATGTACTTTATTTACGTATTTCCTGAAGCAGAGCAACTCTATTTTGTTTCACATATGTTCAGAGAGCTATACATACGCTATCAGTGATATCTGGAAAAAGTAAAAAGCTACCTACTAACTACAGCTAGAAATGTGGTCTTCTGGAGCAGCGGTGGATTGTAGTGGTTTCTCCGTTTCACCTTTTAGAATTCACAGTTGGGAGAGTCGAGAGATGAACAGAGCTGTCACTACTACATTATATGTATCAAGAACTCTAGGAATATCATTAAAATACAGCTTATTTTAATGTCTAGTGCCTCTGATACTGAGGCACTCAAAAGTATTGCTGCTTTACAACTGGACCAGTTGTAGTATTTATTATGACACAATAGCAAAAGTGAATAAGAGCAAAATAAGTGTCTTTTTACTGCCCTCATTTAAGGGGCGCAACATACATCACAGTCCCTGAACGAGACTAAGGGACTGATTCTTACAACGAAAATGTGAATTCCATTTGAAGCTGCTCTCTCAAACTAAAATCATCTCGTGTCTTTAAACAGCAGAGCTCTCAGGGGAAACATGATTCCTCTTGGGGTCTTTTGGTGTTCACAAAGGACAGATCAGCAAGAAGAAACCAACTGTAATCAGGTAATAGAGCAAAGACACTGCTAAGCATTTACTGGCATCAACATTACCCTTCAAATTCAGGTTATGCAAATACTTTGTTTTTAAAAAAGGGACTAGACATAATAAGTTTGATCATTCTGCAATTTTATTATGTATGAGTACAGACAGGTCAGTACAAGTAATTTTCATTGCTTGGTTCTGAAAGGAGCCGAGTCGGAACCGTAACTTAGTGTTTAAACACATGTCAGTGTTCAACTGGGTAAGGAACGCACTGAGAATTTGTTACCCTACAAAGAAGAGGCAAAAAGGCAACGTTAAAGCTTGGGAAACGCTCTCGGTGCACCGGGTAGCTTTTATACCCGGATGCAAGTACCGTACCACCTTTGAGCCGGAGCGCTCACGTTTGCGGGCGAGGCCTCTGCTCCTGCCTTTTATCGCGAGGGAGAAGAAACGTCTAGAAAAGGCAGGGGCTCCTCTCGCCGTGCGCGGCGTCCCCAGGCACCCCCGCGGCTCCCCCCGGGCCGAGCCCGCCGCCCCACCGCCAGCCCCCACAGGCCGGGGGGAGAGGGGGGGCGGCGGTGGGCGAGGAGGGGCCCCGCGTCGGGCGGGGGTCGGAGGAAGAAGCCGCCATGGGGAGGAGGGAGGCGGGCAGCCTTCAAACGGCGGCGGCGCGCCGGATGCGGGGGGCAGGGACAGCCACACCCCCGGGGCACGGAGGGGCCCTTACGCGGGAGCCAAGGAGAAAGAAAGGGAATTGAAAAGCAAAGGGGGATCTGGGTCCGGTGCGGACCGGCTGCCGCTCGCCGCCGCTCCCCCGGGGCAGGTGGGCCGGGCACCGCCCGCGCGGCGGCGGGGTGTCCCGGCTCCGGCTCCCGCCCTCCTTTCTTCACCGCGACGGGTGGGACCTGGCGGCTCGCGTCCTCCCCGGGACCCAGCTCCGCCTCGGACCCGCCGGGACTTCCCTTCCCTCCCTCCTTCCCTCCCTCCCCGCCACCCC
>VZTV01111682.1:42616-61627 GCA_013400875.1 Anhinga rufa
GCGGGCCCGCCCCGCCGCCTCCCCGCAGAGGGGCAGCCGGGGCGGCGGTACCGCGCGTGCTGATCCGTAACAGCCAACCTCTCGGCGCACCGGCAGCACCGGCCTCGCACAGAAACCGCCTCGACGGACGAGCGCCGTGACGCAGCTGCTGCCGGTGGCCGCGGGAAGGCTAGCGTCCGCGTTGCGCATCTCGCACGGTACATCACAGATTAACTGTTCCTGTTCGACCCACGGCCGGCATCGGAACGTCGCCGCGCCGCCGGACGCGCGGGGAGCTGCTGTAGGTCTGAGCGACGGCTTTGCTCGCCGCCGGACAGCTCAGCCTTTCAGCCGCTGACCGCAGCGCCCGCTCCGATTTAGCTCACGTCTGTCCTCGCCCCAAAGAGGAGGAAAGCACGCACCGGAGGCAGGGGACCGAGGCTGGCCTCCCTCGTGGCGTTACCCTCCCACCGCCCTCAGCGCTCTCGCATCGCTGCAATCGAGCAAATCCAGTCCATTGCGCTAGCCAAAGGGTTTTAGCTTAACTCCAACATCGCCGGCTTCTGCGCCTCGCGCCCTAAGGTCACTTACAATAAATGCTGCGGTTAGTTTTAAAAGGGACTAGATGAATAATGCTGATTTTTTTAAAAGACGGTAAATAAATGTTATGACAAATAAGAAGAAAGGGTAGTTCTATGTAATAAAGCACGAGAGATGCAAATCACACGTAGCAAGTTGCAAACTGATTGCCAGAACATTCAGGAAGCAGCTCTGCGCAGCACTGTGAGGCGCACGGTTGTGCGTACGTACCGGCAAGCTGTGCCGTGCCTTCTTCCTAGCAGGATTTTATTTCCACCACTTCTAAGAGAAGGCAGTGACATACACAACCCTACCAGAGCGGACCCCAAGCACCCACCCAATTCATTATCACCATTAATGCAAACCTTGCATTGATTTTGCCCAAGGATAAAGCGTTACCTGCGGACAGCAGGACCATGCTCTCCCAAAGCCGTGATTCTATGTAACAACATAGGTTTCAGCGTATGTAACACTTCTGCAAGAACCACCAGAGACAGGCCAATGCAGAATGCCCGGCGTGCTTCTCCGGCTTGGAGACTCTGCAGCTGTACTAACTTCTTAGCAGAGATTAGTCAGTCTGCAGAGTGTTCCAACAGCTCTGAGAACGTGTAGGGTCTACCAAAAGCTTTCTAGTCTCGTACAGCAGTTTCAGACTCCTGAGGGAAACGGATTACGAAGTATTTTTAAAGCCAGTTATTCACCCACTGAACCAGACGTTCTGCATCGATCTGCCAAATATACGTGGATATATCTGCACACACACAAAAGCATTCTCATTAAATGCTTTTGGGTTTTTTAATTGAAGCTTCTGTATAATGGCGATTTCTCAGCCTAAAGCACCTAGTTCTTAACCTTGACTCCACAAGGTGTTCTGTCACCTCATTGCTCTAACTCAGACACGTCTAAATCCAACAGTTGCGAGGAAAAGTGCTTAGGCAACCCTGCGTGCGGCACGTGCATGGTCTGACCGTAACCTGAAGAAAGCAAAGAGTTCGCCTCTCACACATCCGAGGCCTGTGGGAGAGTACCCATGTTCTCCTGCGCATACAGTGCCTCGTGCTCTGGATCTTCAGCCACAACAGCAGCTCCACGGATCTACAGAGGTACAAATAAGCACAGATCAGAGCTCACGCAATGAGTTTTAATCAGCTACAATACCAATACCTATAAGCTGAGTTATTATGTCTTAAAAATAAAAATGGAAAGGAAATGGAAGTGCCAGCAGACCTTTTCCTAGAGTGCTGAATGGGGTGCAAACTACCACCTAGCTCCACGGTTCCCCTGCCAAGCTCCAACGCCAGGCACCATCCGTGCCGCTACAGAGCCCTGCGATTCCCAACAAAGCCGGGCAGGAGCTCAGAAATGCTGCTCTCATGAGGCAGGACTGAGAGTTGGCAAGGTGACCACACCCAGCAAGAATTTGTAGATGGAGGAACTTGCGGTACTGAAAACTGCACCATGACCTAAGGCAGTGGCTCTGCTCCACAGGCGTATCTGATCACTGGGACAGCACTGATGTTCCACAAATAGCTCCTGCTGAAACGCCACTCTAGTGCACTGCTGGGCCCCGCACAGGGGCACTGGGGGCAGTCTCAGAGGGCACCTCCCCGCTGCTCATGTGTAGCTGAGGGGACAGAGCTAGAAGGTACACTGGTGAAGAGGAAACCGCCCCATGGCATTCCCAGCTTTCCCCCACGGCGAGAAGCCTCTCCTTTGGCCATTCTGGGAGCAGGGAGGGAGCAAGCACCTCTTGCAGCACTCTTCCCGAGACTCATGGAACTAAAGCAGTGGTACTACAAAGTCCCTGCCACTAACATCCTCCTCATCCCTGGAGCAAACCACCTTCCCTCTCTTTTCTGCAGCAAGGAAATGTTTTATTTAGGGAACTGCTAAATGATGCAAGTCTTGGGGACAAGACACTAAAAACCAGAGAGAGAAGAGAAGGAACTACTAGTTGATGGGGGAGGTTAGCCAGCTCCCACACCACAGCAGAGGAAGTAGAGACGAGTATGGTAGAGAGATGGAGAGTTTGTGGGCATCTGACCCTGGCAATACTGTGCATGGGGCAGGATGCTCAGACAGTGCTGTAGGAACGGATCCTTTCCCAGGCTTAGGACTAGCTCTGATTTTTATTCTTAGAATCCCAGCATCACATCCCACCCGTAAGGCGAGACAAGTGCGCATCAGGGAGGAAAGGTGTTGTAACCAGTGACAAGATCAGAGCACGAGCTAGGAGTGGGTGTAGCTGAAGTGTGATGATTCTTTCCCGAACCACAAGGGACTGTAATTTCAATGATATATTTCTAGCCAAACCATACACCACAGTTTAACGAGCAACAGAACCCTCTAGGCTGTCACAGCGCGTGTGAAAATATTCTACTATTTGTCATATTTCAATTTCATATTAATCTGGAATCATTCTCACAGAACCTCCCTCATAACTCCAAGGTAAAACCTAGAATGAAGGGAGAAAGATCACACTGCCTGCGTGCGGCTCAGAAGCAGTAGGGTTTGTGCCGTGAATTGCGGTGAAGAACACTGTATCCCTATTCACCAACATGGGAAGATGTAGCGTGTTTAATACCCCTCAGCATGCACACACAGGAGCCTTTTGCATGTTCAAAATCCCGTGCGGACACGAGTTGATAAATCTTTGGCACTCTGGCAAAATGCGCTATTTTCAAGCACTTGCTCATTTCATAGTCCAGTGAAGAATAAGCACTATGTCTGAATAAAATATTATGGCAGTGTTTCACTTGCCAGAATGATTCAGGGATATGCACGGGAGGCTGTGAAGCATGCTCAGTTGTGAGGGTTTCTTTAAGTGGCAAGAACACAGTAGCTAATTGAAAGCAGCTTTAACTCTTTATGAGCTGCCTCAGACCACAGTGTTTGCTAGTCCTGTGCAGATATAAGAATGTGTTTTTATTCTTTACTTAGTCAAAGGAAAATAACCAAAATTCACAAGCATAAACAGGAGAACATGAAAAAGCCTGCTTATCAGAAGCTGTCACCAGAGCACCATACTGAAAAAAGGCTCTACATGTAAGAGGAAAAAACCCCAACCTATGTTAAGTAAATACTGAAAGTAAAAAACCAGAACGAACAAAAACCCATCAATCCTACTAAATCCCAGGGTTTTTCAGAGGTGCTGAGCATTTGCACCCTACAGATAAGATCAGAACGTAGATGTCCAGCGTTTCTGGAACCACCCCAATGACACCTCATGCTGGGCATGCACAATTAAGGACTCAGAATCAGCAGCCACATTTAAAAAATAAGCCCAGATCTGTCTTAACAAACACATTTTTACTGCTCTTCAAACTTCACCAAAGTGGATTAGTTTGACTTAGAACTGGATTAAATCCCACTGAAAATGATTGATCTGAAACAATGACCTTTCACTGTAGAGCATAACGTGAAAGACTTGAGGCTAAGACTAATGAAGTGCAGAGATAAAACAAAATGCCTTTGCCAACATTTCCAAAAGCGGCCTCTTATTCTGGGTGCCCTACTTGGGTCGCTGCGTTAAGTGCTCATCTCCTCTGAAAATTAGGCCCCAAGCAAGTTGAGCCAGGCACCCGGAACAAGAGACTGCCTGAAAATACTGGCCTCCAAGCTGCACCTCCTCACATGTGTCCCAGGCGGGCCTCAGGTGTGCCCACGCAGTAACTGCGATAGCTAGTGGAACTGCCAACGGGGCCGAGAGCCCGCAAAGCTGCTTCTCATGTCATTAATCCTCTCTTGCACTATAGTGGATTAGCTCAGAGAAGTTTTTCACCGGCAGCTGCCATGCAGGACCTCCTTGCAGCCATTTCTACACCACACTTCTAACTTAGACCTACTGATAGGCAACAGGCTCAGCCCCTGACCTTGGCAGCCTTAGGCCTGTCTGTTGAACTGCCAGGGGAAAGCTGCCTCTAGCAGCAATGCTGGAAAATACGGACGCCTGCCTGACGGGGAAGTGTCCTTCTCACCTCAGGGCCAGCTAAACAACAGAACTTCTGAAAGCCCTCCTAGATTTCCATCCCTTTCTGCGATCAATTAACACATGTAAGTACTGTTCTTTGGGCCCTTATGTGCACTTTAAGATAAAAAATGGCTTTGTTTTTTCGATCTAGGGCAAGCTCCTTCCTTTGACAGGCCATGCCATGTTGAGGAGGAGGAATGACAACAGCAGGTACAGCACATTCAGCTCAGGGCAAGTCAGCCACGTGCTCAGAACACTTCTAATTACAGCTCCAAGGAAGAACAGCCTAAACGCACCCAGAGCTTGCTACATATGGTAGGATAGGGAAACCAGAACACCACCAGGATGCAAATCATACCTAGGAAATGAGAACAAGGTAAGACATGAACCGAACAATTCAAACGCTAGCCCAGTGTGAACACAATACCAAGAACTCCACTACGCTGTCCTTCCAAGACTAACTCCACCCAGCAGCACAGGCAGAGAAGGCCAAACGCTAGGCACCACTGGCATTCCACAGATGCATACTGCGCCCGTCTGTTCTAGCTCAAGCGTGGGGAAGCAGCAGCCTACCTCTGAACCCTGCTCCGCCACCTCTAACTCGGCGTGGCCGAGTCCCATGATGTCATCTGTAGGCACTGCTTGCAAACGCTTGTCCCAGTGCAATCAGCTCTTCAGAAGTGTTTTGTGCAGATTCGATATCCAGGTGGCACCGGGCAAAGAAGCTAGCGGGCCACAACAGACTGTGCTTCAACCACTTGACTTTACATCTCTTAAAGAGAAACACTTTTAATTTGCTGGATTTCACATATCGAGCTTTGAGTCATCCAACATAAGTTTCAAAAAAAGTAATAAGTTATTTCATCTGGGAAATGACCTAGAAAATTCAATTGTCCTCCAGAGGACAGCTGTGCCAAATTAGGAAATTAAATTCATCAAATGAAGTGTAAGAGAAAAAGCTTTAGTTCTGTTTCAGCTGCAAAGCCTTTTTCAGATTTAAGCTTGGAAAAGAGACTTGTCATTCTAGCACTCCGTAAGAATCCTGGTGAATTGAGCCTCTTCTTTTTCATTAAAAAGTCAAAACAACTGTGGTCTCGAACTATTTTAAAAACGTACAAGGCCTTAGGACACTGGTATCGTTAAGATGGTACAACAAAGGTCAGTTATCTCCAGAACCAAAATTCCCTGCCATGGGTTGTTTTCTTAGAAAATAATCTATTTACTTTTGAATGACAGGTACCTGAAATTTCTGTAGTGGTAGAGTAGTCCTAATCTAATCTTTATCATCTTCCCTGACAGGGAACAGCACTAAATATTTGAAAGGAACTGAAATATGCCTCACTGCAAGAGAGGCATCATTCCTCTTTACTCCAGTGCATGTCTTCGACAGCAGGGGAAACATAACCACCCTGGCTCTCATCCACATGCATTACATACCGCTGACCAGTTAAATCATAGCGATCGTAGTGGCACGACGTATCATTAGGGGTGAGAATTAGCGTACCTTGTTTGGGATCTCATACAAAAATCTACCAAGATCCAGTGTGAGTTTTGCTATCGGGCTGCTGCTTCCGCACGAAAGCCCTTTCACGAGTTGGCGCACGACCGCGCCTGGTTTTCTTTGCGCCGCAGGGGAGACGCAGCTCTTGCCCACCACACTGCGAACGCCCAGGAAACGCGTTTTGCGCAACGCGGCTGGGATGGCGGCACCTCTCGCCGCCGGCCGGCATCGGCATCGGCATCGGCCGCCGCAGGGCCGGGCAGCGCCGGCTCCCGCCTTGGGGGTTACCGTGCCCCCTCCCCACCCCGCGCGCCCCCTCAGGCCCCGCGCGCCCGCTCCGCTGTTGCTATGGCTGGGCGGGAAACGGCAGCCAATCAGGGGGCGGCAAGATATATTTATCGCTGTTGCTAGCGGCGCGGCGGGCCAATGGAGCGGGGGCAGGCCGGAGGGCGGAGAGGCGGGCGGGGCGCGGCCCTCCCGAGCGCGGCCGCTGGGAACGCAAATGGCCGCAGGAAGAGGGCCTGCCAAGCGAGACCCGCCACAACGAAGCACCCGGCGCTGAAGCGCACCCAGGGCAGCCGCTGCTACGGCTTTAATGTATAACTAAATACGATGTGTGAGTGATCGCACCCTTACCTTGAAAAATGAGCCCTGGAGAAAAAGAGTCATAACCTTTATTTGCCAACTTTATTACAAAAGGTACTGCAGGCATGTACACTTCGTGTATCTCGGGGCTGGAGTTTGGCAAGGATTACCCCTTTTGCAATACAGGTTTTAAAAATAGCTGTAACGCTAAGGGAAAACACCCAAAAGACTGCCCAATGACTTGCAGCATTAGTTTTAAACCTGCATCAAGGGTCTGCTTTGCTGCTTATGCCCTAATGCTCATACACAGTTCTGGTTTTCAGTCTCCCAAGAGAAAGAAAGGGAACGGGACTGCCGATCTGCGAGCAGCCCGAGATGAAGGAGTGTAACAGGTGCCCTTGGGGCTCCCTTAGGTAAGGAGAAGCACCATGCTGAAGGAACAGAGCTGCGCACGCTCCCCAGGAGAGCCGCAGAGCAACAGCTTAGCCCCGCGGGATAAGCAGCCTTCAGCCAAATACAGTGTTAGCCCCACACTCACTACGGCGTGCCTGAAACACGCACAACTCGCGCTGCTTTGCAGGGCACCTGCTGGGATAGGATGTGCTCGCCGGCCACTGCAGGGTGCCAGGCTGCCGCAGACCACCTGAAGGGTGACACAATGGCCTGGGTGGTTTCAGTCCACCCAGATCTGCGGACTGAGAATGGATCAAGAGGGTTCAGCAGCTCTCACCTCCTCCAGTCATCCTTCCTTCCTAGGCAATCGGAGCTGCAGGCAGTATTAAATACTGACACACTGGTATGCCCTCCCCCAATCCTGCAAGAACATTGACTTTAGCACTGAAAATGCTCCAGTTTGTGTCATCTGTGACACTGCGGAGCATGGAACCCTCTGGAAGTTACACCAGCAGTACAACAGAAGTACAGATGAGGAATAGTAGTATTTTACCAGTATTTAGCCAAGACCTTATTTTTCAGCCCTGAGAAAAAGTTATCCAATATGCACTGCTAGGCAATGTAATTAATTTTTACTTTTTGAGTACAGGACTTTACCTTCATGATGTAATGAAGGATTCAGAACTGACCAGTGCTATGGGTAGAAATACATAACTGCCACAGAACTAGTGACTTGATATTTTTAGAATCTACAGTGCAGCTTCAGACCGCTCCAGTAAAAACCTACAGTCCATAACAATGCACCTTTGGTTTCTTCTATCCTTTGCAAAATTCTTGACAGAACTGTAACTAAAACAAACTTTGTAACTTTTAGAAAAAGCCTTAATCCTTCTACCTCCCTCTCTCTATTCATCTCCATGTCAAACCCCTCATTCATTTTAAAATTAAAAAAAAAAAAAGAAAAGAAAAAAAAAGCCAGGAGAGGATGGGGTGTTTCCTGGGGAAGTGTTGACCACATCGAGCATCCCTGCAGGCAGGTCACATTCGTCCCCCAGCTGAGAATTCAAAGAGCAGCCACGCTGCCCAGAACGTGTCGTTGGCTACTGGGTCACCAACCGGATCCTCCATGACCTGAAAGACACAGGAAGGAATCAAAGCTTCACCACATAATGATGCCGCTGCTCACAGAGGAAGAGCTCCTTTGGGCAGACGTACAGTAGCACAAGATTGTGTGCTGGGAGGAGATGTCAGCATGCATGAAGTGACAGAGGCCTTGTTCCCCTCTAAGTTCAGGTAGAGTATTCCATCTGTACAGGACGTGGGTGTAAAAATGACAAACACAATCGGTGCATAATTCAACTCTTAGAGAAGAGCAATTCCCTTCGCCCAAGGCATTGGCTCCTACAAAAGCAAGTAAATGACAGAGGGTAAGACCAGGATGAAATAATTAAGAAGCGAGTGATCACCTGAGCAAGGGAGCTCTGTTCAGGGAGGGAAAGAAATGTCTCCAAAATGAATTAATTTTTTTGTTTGCTTGTTTTATTTTACAAAAGGAAGCGTACATCTGCACCCCTGTGGTTCAGACATAGGAACCAAACGTGCATATTCCTGCAACAAGCCCAGGACAACATGATTCAGCAAGAAACAGAGTACCCAGGAAGTCTGTAGAATGCTGTAAAATCATTTACCCATTCAAGCTCTTCCTTTTCCTACAGCACACACTAAAACATGCAAAAAATCGTTTTTTCTGAATTCCTGAACCAGGTAATTTTTACAAAGATTTGAAGATGTCCCCTTTTGACATCTGCAGGCATCACACAGTATCTTGTTTCCCAGCCCACATTGCACTGAGTGTCATGTTTCTATACCATTGCAAAATCAGTGCAAGAAGGCAAAATAGCAAGATGAAAACTCTAGCTACAGAGACTGCATGCTCTGGAAATCTTAGAAAAGGCTCATTCATTATTAATGCCCAAAGCTTTCCTACTCATCTGGCTCACATTATGGTTGGTAAAAAGGCCACTTTCCAAGATACAGATCTTTATATTGATGCTTTCAAAGGCTCAAAAGAGGTTCTGTTACTCCCCTCAGAGCTGCAGACGCTTCCTATAATGAGGCCAGCAGATACGGTCTCCTGCTTTTCAAAATCTCTTTTAAAAAGGTTTTTTTCAGCAGCTTACACTGCAAGAGAAACAGAAATGGACGCTAACTGATCGGTAGACCAACACATGAGAAGCCAAAAAATAGCTCAAGGTACAGTTTAGATAGGGCTTTCTTGGGTCCTACTTTTAAGTAACGTTTAATTCGTGGATGTGCTCGCATCCCCTTGAAAGCAGCAGATTTCTAACTTCTAATCTCTACTGCCTTAAAATCACCATAAGAAGGCATGCAGACTGCATCCTGATCATGGAAGTAACTTCTTTTATCGTTTCCTGTAATAACACTGCTCTCTACACTGCTATCAGCCATCTCAGAACAGTGCAAAAATCCCTTTTCAGCAATAACACGGACTTGGAAATGAAAATTACACAAAAGATTTTAAGAGGTCTGAGGGAGCAGAGTCAAATTCTGCAGAAGGCCTCAGAGGGGAGGATCCTCCAGCAGCCATCTTCCTGTCGTCTTCTTTCCACAGTGCTAGGTGAGCCCTCCGTTACTCAAAATTTAAGTGACACTTTGGATCTGCACAGGTTACTTTGGCCATCATTTCAATGACTTGTTTAGTAAAATTAGGGTTTGATAAGCAATCCAAGTGGAAAAACCAAACACACCTCTCCTTCTAGCATTTGCTGGATGCTACACCTAGGGAATGCCCAGCTTGCTCTGAACTGAATTCCAAAAGGTATGCTTAGATCAAACATGTTTCATACAATGTGAGATTCCACGTCTCCTGTGTGAGAGCTACAGCTGGGTAGCGTGTATAGGGCTAAGCTCCTTTCTCTGAACATTAGGTGTGTTCTCTTACCTGGCTTTGTCCCAGGGCTTGGCTTTCTTCCACGCAGGGTGCGGAAACAGGTGGGCACTGAGGCTTGCCAAACACAGTCTGACAGGAGCTAGAAGACAATATGATGACATACAAATGCATTTGTATCTATGCTCTACTCGCTACTTACTGTAGTGTTTTGCACAGGACAAGAGAGGCCGCTGGCAAGACTATGCACTCAGCAGAGTTCTCTTAACTTGTCTACAAACCTGCCCCACTTCTCCAAATTGTTATGGCCTGAAAATACAGATTCTGCACTGGGAGGACTAGCCTGACCAGGAGAATGCAGGAATGACATCTGATTTGCAACTTCCCTTATGCACTCTCCATAAAAAAGGAGATGTCTACCAAAATGTTCCTGGAACATGTTTTAAAAACACAGATCTTAAGAGTCAAAACACATAAACATGTGGCTTTAGACGTAGCCACAACATTGGCTATGATTCTACTCTAGCTTTTCAAGGCTGCCAGTCGAGAGTCTGGGGACATGGCTTCCCCATCCTCTCCTCCCCTGCCGGCTCTGGCAGCCTCTCGAAAGAGGTCACAGCCTGCGGGCACAGGGTCAAGTAGGAGACACCGGGTACTTGATGATGGGATGTTCTCTCCCTTCCTCACCAACTCCAAAGTACCGCTACCCCAACAACACCACCCATATGACGGCCAGATATAGCCCAGGGTACGAATGGCCATCGAGGCCCAGACCAAAGGTGCCAAATAATAGATCGTAGGAAAATAGTAGAAGAAACAGGACAAGTGTCAAGTTGCCCTTCCTTGGAGTGCCCCCCGGGTTCCAGCAGTCAGTCTTGGGACTCCTCTGCTGGAGGCCACATCCAGGCAACAAATGGACTCAACCCCCTGTCCCCACAATAATTTGTCTCATCCTTTTGCATAGCCCAGCTACACTGACATGCACAATGCCCTTAGCAACAAATTCTGCAATTTAATTTTGCAGCATGCCAAAAAGTAGCCTCCTTTTGCACGTTTTGAACTTGCTGCCTGCCAGCGTTGGGGTGCTGGGTTATCCAGAGGGCAGAGCCTAACAGCAGGAGGACTCCTAATGCTCTGAGCTGGAATCCCAGAAACGCAGGCAGAAGCGGTAAGCTGAAATGAACATCTCAGCACTGATGTTTTCTAAATCAATACGCTGGCTCATAAACGCAGTCTGTCTTGCTCCACAGAGTTCAGTGTGCTTTTCTGTTTGAAATGTGAGGCACGAGAGAGTTATATTCTGCATGAACCTGGGCTGGGCTACATTCCACCTGTCCCAACTCAAGGAGTGAAGAGGATACAACACCACTATCTGTAGAGGCAAGCATCTGTTTGGTGTCCCACAGGGACTTCCAGTTTGCTAGCTGGATCAAACTCTCCTGCCAGGCAGCAGGAGCATATGGAGACAGTCAGCTCCCAGCCTAGTTCCCCCTCACACTCCTACCTCACAGCCCTGTAGATCAAAAGAGGTTTGGATACAGCCCAAGTGCGTAGGACAGACTGTAAAAAGCCCATGAAAGACATCAACCGGAATTGTTCTAATAAGCTTTCAGGCCAAGTCCTTTCCAGGTGAGCACCTTTAGAAATGAGACAAGCAGATTAAAGGTCCTTTGGGCTGACTTGCAGCTCTGCCCCTGCACACTTAGGAAGCAGGGAGCCACAGGTACTGGCAAGGCAGTGAGAGCATAAGACTAAGTCCACTCCAGGTGGGTGACCTTGGATAAATTATTTCCTTCTCTGCGCTTTACTCTCATCTGTAACGCCGGGGTAACTTCAGTGCCCTGTCTTTCCAGGGTAGCAACACTCATTTGCCTTACAGTTTAAGCTGTTGACTCATTCATGAGTCCCCACACGAGTGATGCTCATTGCAACATTATTGCTAAAGGTGACTGGTGACACAATACTCTCTAATCCAGTAACTCTGTTAGAGGATCACAAAGGTGATCCTCATTCACTGCCATTCACTGAGCAGTGACCTTACCCAAGGCTACCCACGTGAGGTCTCCTGGCTCCCTAGAGAGAAACTGCAAAAGTACCAAGATTAAATTGCAGCCTAAGCATCACTCATTTCTAAAGAGGCTGCTGTTCCCATAGCATTCATGGCATTTTGGGGAGTTCAAGATTTTGGGGGGAGCTGGACCAGGCCACTAAGCAGGTTTACGAATGGAGTTCAAATAACTATATCCTCACCAGAAGGTGTCAACAAAGCAGCAAGTCCTGCCCCTGCCAGGAATACAATAAAGGGTGTGTGGATTCCTGGCACAACTGACATACCCAACAAGGAGACATTCACCATAGATTTCTTCTACTGGCAGAACATATTTTAAAAATAAACATGAGCTCACTCTTAGAGTCAGAACATGCAATTTTAAATCCAGCCAAAATATTGCCAGCAAGCCTCACTGATCTTTCATGATCTTGAGCCACTGTTTAAAACTGCAAATCCTAAAACCCAGGCTGAGGTGGGTTTACAATGCCCAGACCTGGGTTCTCCCCAGCAAGCCAACTGGGAAACAGGGGTAAAGGCAGAAATGTTTTTAGCAGGGAATTGGGAGGCAAAACCCCACTGATCTTTATCTCCAGTGAATCACTGCCTTCCCTTGTTGCCTGACAAGCCACAAAGCCTCCCCGTGCCTCTGCTTCCTCATTTATAAAGTGGGAATAAAACTGCTTCTACCTACCTCTTTGACATATTACTGGCAGTGTCATGCTAGCACAAATGCTGGACAGTGTCAAGCAGAAGGGTTATGAAACGGGGCTACTCCTCCTGTTTCGTCTTGCAGATCAGTAAATTAAAGGAACCTCATCATTTCTGTTTTGCGGTGTTTATTTTTATGTAACATTTTGGAAGTTGTATAACATATGGAAGATGGCATGGATTTTTGTTGTTTTGCATTCTGTGAATATATCTCAAGTCCCAGAGAAAACCTGCAGTCTGAAACATCTGATACAGGTGGAAAACAGAATGACAGAACAGTGCCTGTCTTTCTGTCTTCCATTTTGGAAAGCTTGCACTATGGAATAATCTTGTCATGAGGTTATGAAGCTACAAAAACTATTTTAGGATTAAATACAGGCCCTACTAACCCAGCCCACAGAGTCAGCTCTCACTGAGATCAGTGTAGGTTACAACTTTCTGCCAAAAAGAAAAACAGGCAAACAGCTTAGAAGCTAAATGTGCTTTAAAGAGAAGGCTTCGTATCTTTTCTGATGAGCCTGGTCCTGGATCTCCTTTGTGCCACCACCATAAAACACACAGACATTTATACAGCATTTCCCATGTCCAGTGCACAGATATAAATACCTGTAAAATACGATGGACATAAAAAGAACCAGGCCCCTGGAATGAGACACATCACTACACTCTTTCCGAAACCCTCTTCGACAGGGGCATCAGGACAAGGCTAGACACATGTCGTTGTTACTCCTGCCTTTAAGAAGCCCTGTGCTTTCCAATCCCTTTACCTGTGGGGAAGAATAGATTCCAGGGTCCCTAGCTGTCCTTCTCTAAGGATGAAGCTTTCAACCTCTAAATCTGACTGCTGAATGATTCTTCCTGAACTGGCCTCAATACAGCCACCTTGAGGGACTCTGCTCAAGGGAGCTCTGATACCTGCTGAAATAAATGCTCATATTAAAGACAATTACAGATAACGTGACCCAAACCTCCAACACAGCTATTCCTCCCCTCCTTGCTCCACATTCACCAGAGGCTGGGTGAATGGCAGTCACAGCACTTTCTGTCCCGTAGACCTACAGCAAAAGCAGGGGTGCATCACTGATGTATGCTATCAGGGCTTTTCTGAAGACTAGGGAGAAGAAAAGAGATGGTGGGAATGCTGAAAAAGACTGGACAGGAAAGAAACAGAGATGGAGAGAGAAAGAATAGCAGGGAAGGAGAAAGGAAAGTGAGCACCATGTCACAGTTAAGAAGTTCCCAGCCTCTGCTCAGGCAATCTCTTAAGAATGACAGGCATTTAACAACCCAGAAGCTTGCAAAGTGAGCAGACACCTGAAGGGACTCTTCCAACGGAACGCTAAAAGGAATCCACCTTGCTGGAAAAGCACTATCTTACGGAAGGAGTTAAGAGTTTAAGCAAAAGAGTAGGTAAGAATGTCTGCTTCAACACCTTAAATCAATAGTTTTTCACATTGAACTACTATGAGAGCAGAATTCCAGAGCTCAAGATATGCCCTGCTCCCAGTTGTCATGACATCGGAAAGCCACGTAAGTGAGCAAGAGTGTTTACAACAAAGGGAGGAGAAACTTGAAAACTCTTAAGGTCAATGATCTGGGTGCAGTTTTACTAACCTTCTATACCTGGGGTCCACTTGGAGCCAGAGACTCCTCTGGTGCTGGAAGGGGCCTGCCACATGGCCAGCTGTTCACCTGGGAAGGTGAGGGATCCACAAGAGCACAGGACAAAGTTATCCAGCTGGGGGCTGGCATCAGTACTGCTTGCTACTTCTCTGGGCCGCAGGAGAGCAGAGTTAAAGCAGGTTCCTGGGTCCAGCATAGCCTCCATGCAAAAAGCTACAGGTTGTTCAGTGTTGTGAGTGGTCAACAAAGCCTTGCTTGTCCTTGCTTCACACAGCTCACTGCTCTGCATAAAGCTGTAATGACGAGGAAAATAAAACAGCCAGACATACTGATTTGCGAAGAGGGGAGACGCCCCCAGCTAAACCTTTGAATCCTGCCCCTGACGGCTGGGAGATAACTGCTAGATGCTCTGCCTGCCTGATGCTGGGCACGGACCATTCCCATCTATGGAGTCATGACTCCTAAGTGATGTCTCCCAGGAACTGGCATGAAAGTCAGTTCCATGAACAAGATTAAAGGTTGCTTTGTCTCTGAACTGTCACTGTAAAGACTTTTTCATACATCACCTGGATTCCAGCATCTTTAAGTAAGTTCCTTCAGGAGGCTTATCCAGATCTGCAGCTGACTGCTCCCACCCTGGGTCACAGGGCATGAGGGTTATCTCCATTTGCTCAGAGCCGATGCCTACATAAGATCCATCTGAAAGGTGCAGGCCAGGCAGGTGAAGGAACACTAACTCCAAAAAGCAATGAAACAAGTCTAATTTGCCAAATGCAGCAAGACCCTCTTATTCCCCGTGACTGGAGTTTGGTCCAGGTTCTGCAAAAGGGTATGGAAACACTGGGTTTTACTGCCCCGATCCCAGAATCCAAGAGCAAACGCCTGCTGCCTCCCATGCATTTGCTTTCATTTGGTACCCCTTCTGCGACGGGCGTCTCTTCTCACCTGTCCTTGCGCCACCCTTATCAACGGTTGCTCCTTTTACGGAGCCTCTAGCCAAGCAGTGAGGCACTCCACTGAAGTAGAGCCCTCCAATGTCCACTTGATCCATCAGCATACAGATACTGTTCTGGAGAAGGAATATCCTTCCCTTCCTGAGGGAATTTAAAATTGTTTTTCAGCTTTCTGGACCACATCCTAAGCCCATTAGGAAGAGACAAACCTGCAGTTTGTGGAGTGTAGGATCCTTTATCCTGCTGCTCCTTTGTGTGGTAAGCCAAAGCCCTCTCAGGACATGAGTTGTCGAGCTTTTCAGAACGAGGGAGGCAGGATTTTTGACGTCGTCGGTAATTTGCAAACCAATTATAGACCTGAGTTGGCTGAAGGTTCATGTCGCGAGCCAATTCCTCCTGCAAACCCAGGTGTAGGGAGAGGTCAAAGGAAAAAGGATAAACCACATCCAAATAACAAGTCTTTTCCCTTCAGTTCCAAAAGCAGCCCAGCAAAAGAGCTTTCAAACCCAGAGACATTTATTCACTAGGTCTCCAATAAGTCTCTGTGGATCCCATTGAGGAGACCAATTTATAAACTCAAAAGAGTTGCTGGAAAACACACATTCCATCGTGCTCCCCTAGCCAATTTGTTTGCTAAAGGAAATCATATACTGCTATTTTATATTGCTATATTTAAATTTAAAACCTCACCAAAGCATGCTCTTCCCACAGAATGACAGCTTCACATCACTAACATGACACTAACAGGATAAACACTAATGCATTTACAGCATTAAATAGTTTTTACACACTGTGAGAGGTATAAACATCTGTATCACATTCACAGAAGAATTTCTGTATTAAACTGTTAAATCATGAGATCACGTAAGTGAAGAACATATTGGGAAATTAAGGCATAAATGATTATCGTATCCTGACCTTTTAGGACTTAATTATGCTGCTTCATTATGCTCCCAATTCAGAGTGGTTTTTTAAAATGAAAAAATTTGGAAGTTGTTGCTGCTTTGTGAAAAGGGTAAGCGATAAACCATCTGCACGTTGCAGAACTATTCACCAGGCCACCCTGCCTTGTATGAGAAGGGTGTTGGAAAAACTGAGCACCACAGAGGCAGACTTTAAAGTCTGAAGCCTTTGCCTTGCAAGGTAGTAATCAGCAAGGATTATTGAGTTAATTCATATGTCGCTTTCATTACAGATTTGTCCCTGTCCAAAGAAGGTAGATGCATGCATACATAACACAGCCTATCATGTTTTCAAATTCTGTGCGTTTAATGTGATAAGTCAGTACGAAATATATTCTGGTAAGCAAAGTGCAATTTTATACAGGCTATAACTCAGTCAAGTCAGAACTATTTATCACCGTAATACAGCTCTCCTGAGTGATGGTTGTTTTGCTGCCTATGCTCAATCACGACAAAATTAGAACTGTTAAAAGCCCAGTGAGGAACTTATTTCCTCTGATCTTTTTGTCCAAAGCAAGTTAAATTACTTAGCACGAACTTGATTTTTTTAAGGAAACCTTTAGGGAAAGATCAAATATCGGGAATCCCAGCCCCGCTGGGGCTTCTGAAAACAAGGATTTAGAATGAAGCCAGTTACAGACCCCTGATTGCAGAGTTCTGCTTTTCTGTGACAAGGAGACTTGATTGGAAGTAACATATCCCTACCCGCTGTTTCTTGTTTGGATTTGTTGTCACCTCTGCAGCAAACCTGTGCAGTTGCTGGCGTACTTCATCTGAATAGTTTCGATTCTTCAAACCTTCAGGGCAAAGGGAAATAGGTGGAGGATTCCTGTACACAGAAGAAAAGGGGATTAAAAAGGACCCAAAAAGAGTCATTCACATTCATGGGAATGTTCTCACATTGCCACAAGTGGTCAAGACACCAAGAAAAACCTAGTTCCAAGAAGCAGCCATCCTCAGATGCAAACCCAGCCTCTGCATCTCTACCCCCTGCATCCGCTAACTACAGCACAGAAAAAAACCATCGGTTCTCCCATGCTGCGGTACCTCTTCCGGCAACGGAATTTCTGCAGCGGTGTCAGAAAATCCATGTGGTGTTTCGCCATAACCCTCCGGTAGTGAATCTCATGCCAAAGTTGCACCAGCTCCTCCTTCTCTTCCGCCTTGCAATACTAAAACAAAAGAGCACGTAAGCAGACCCCTTCCAGTTAGTCAGTCAGGCTTCCTATAAAGGAGAAAACCCTCAACAACTAAACACTTACCCAGAGATTCCTACTGGTTTGACAAAGCTGGTAGCGTTATCCAAGTATAGGGCTCGCTGTAGCTTCTCTAATGTACACGGGGAGTTGCCTGCCTAATTCCTTCTTTTCACCTAGCAAGCAGGGCTACATTACCAGATCTAGAGGCCAAAATCCCTCACCTTGAGCAGTGCCATCCAGCTTCCCTCATATCCTCCCATCCTGGCAAGCCCTCTAAACTTGGCCTCCCCAAGGCTTTTACATCCTGAGCCCTAAGTTTGTGAAAAACTCCAAGAACCACCACACCAGAGAACAAAAATCCTGCTTTCATAAACTAAAACTAACCCCATAATCACCCGATTACCTTCTACCCCGTGAACGATTAATAGTAACTGCCTGTAACAAAGGCTTTATCCTGTGTTTCAGGGCAACCAACGCGCACAGATCACCTTCCACCGCCGTACACCAGCTGGAAATGCTCCACGTGCGGCAGTTTGGGTACCTCTCTGCTAACAGCTCTAACTACTGTTTTTCTAGTACTGCTTTTTGTCTCCATGAAGAAACAAAGAATGCGTCCCTACCTCCAGGATCCTGCAGGCTGTGTCATGCTGCCCGTTATGGATATGAACAAAGACACAAGCTCGGACAATGTGGATGTTAGTGAGAAAATACATCTTGTGTTTGCATCCCATCATGGCCCCAACCAGCTTCTCCAGGCTAGGAAACGAGTTCCGGAGGTCCTGGCAAAGCTCTCCTGCTAGATCCAGCAGCTTGGTGGGTGGGGGATCCTTCTTTTTACTCCTGTTTAACATGGCCATGAACCGCTTCATCCTTATGTCCTGTTGGAAGCCTTTGCTATGCAATGCAGAAAGTTGTGGTTAGATAAAAACTATTATCTCCTATTTTTAGCTCCTATGGTATGCTTTTATTTTTTTTTAAAGGAAAGAAATGCACTGTGCTGTTAAAAGCAGCCTGAGGACCTCAAAACACTTAAAATAAAACTAGACCTAAAGCTGCCCTGAACGGCTAAAGCCCCGCCAGGTTTGTAGTTGAGAAAACAGAGCTCAAAGACGCATTAAACTTGCCCCAAAACTCAGAGGCTGAAGGAAGAGGCCGAGGCAGGAGGGCTGCTGTGGGGAACCACATGCTGGGCATCCCACACACCCACGCGTGCCCCCCCAGGCCCTCCACTCCCATCTAGATCAGAGAATCATAAAGGCTGGAAAAGACCTCCAAGATCAAGCCCAACCGCCAGCCCAACACCCGCAGGGCTCCCACACCGCGTCCCCCAGTGCCACGTCTGCACCCCAGGGACGGCGGCTCCCCCCCCACCTCCTCCTCCTCCTCCTCCAGGTCAGGTACCCCCGTACGCACCCCCCGACGTGAAGCTCCACACCCGCTCCTCGCAGGTCAAAGCTGCCCCAACGCGGAGCCCAGAGACGTTCGGGTGAAACCCACGCGCTTCTCCCCGCCGCGGCGCGGGGCGGCTCCAGCGGCCGCCGGGGCTGCGCTCGGCCGGGTTACGGGGGCCGGGGCCGCCCCCCGGGCACAGCCCGCCCGCC
>VZTV01111682.1:61767-72709 GCA_013400875.1 Anhinga rufa
GCCCGGGCCGGGGCTGCAGGGCTGCCCCCGCACTGCGGCCCCCGCACTCCCTCCCCGCACCGCCGGGCGGGCGAGCCGGCAGCGACGCGCTCCCGCGCTGGAGTATTTAAGATGTTACCGGGGACCAGCCCTGCACGATAACCCCGAAGGCCGGGGCACGCCGCTCAACCGCTCCTGCTCACGGTGGGCACCGCTCAGTAACAGATGAGCCGTCAGCCTAGGGGATAAGACTGAAGCAGCTATGATTTTCCTTGAATTAGGTCTGATGCCACCGTGAATGAATGTCTCGGCCCTCTGCTGACTCCAATTTGGCGAGAACAGATAACAACAGTAACCATCTCGGCGCCGGAGTCAACAGCCCCCACACACACACACAGCACTACCAGGTGCGGGTCCTGAACCCACCCGTAAGTAACTGCTCACGCGAAATCCCTGCGCCGTGCTCGAGCTTTCTCTGCACAGAGACCGCATACTCGGGTGCAGGCGGCTTCGTTGTGCTGCATGCAGACGTGCACTAAAACCTGCCCATAATCCTCCCTGTTCCTCCAGGCAGCAGCACCTTGCGTCCAGGTGCCCTTGCTTTCTCCTTAGGCTTGGAAGCTGGCCTTGCAGGACAGAAACTGGCTTCTTGCTCCTGCTGCATGACGCTGTTCTAGACTGGGAGCTGGAGGCAGAAAGTCCTGGATGCTTAAGGACAAAGCCTCACCACTGAACTCTGAGCATTTCATTATCACGCTGGACATAAGCAGCAGTATTTTCTTTTGGCAATTATTCTCCCTTACTCCCCAATTCGGTATTGCTGTCTGGAGTTACAACAAAACATCAGGTCACTTGATTTTTTGCATTTTTACTTATTTTCATGTATGAAATTTAACAAAGGTCTCACATTTTATCTTACATATTCACACAACCAGGTACACCTCAAAAGGGAAAGAGGCAGGCTGCTGGCAGGCACATCAGATGCAAACAGCACCAATCATTTCCAACGACAGTAAGCTGCTACCATCACACTCTGCTGAATCCGACCGCCCTCGGAAACCATTCGTGCGCTCCCTCCTTTACCTCTGCTCTAGCTGAAGTTTTGGCAATCAAGGACTGCGTCTACTTGAAACCAAGCTGAGGTCAGGTGATAGGTATTGGCAAGCCAAGAGCTCAGATCCTTCTTCCAAGGGTTTAATCAAATTCTGTTGAATATCAACAGCAACATTGATGAGGTCTTCTTGGAGCCTCAGGATGAATCCAACAGAGAGGCTCTTTTCCAGTCATCCTTCACCTCTTCTTCCTTGCCACAAGGTAAAGCTTGTAGGTGTCTCCTTAAGAGATACAACCCTACTTCATGGAGCACTAGCATGCATCTTGTCTAGACAATCAGTCCAGAACAAAACAAGCCGGCTATCTTTGTTCCAGCAGAAGTCTGTAAAGTCTTTCAGCAGCCGATCAGCAAACTTCTCATCCCCAGTGGCACTGGACCGCCATGTTTTCGTCAGCATGGTGTTGTAGGCCCAGTTGTAGCCAACACGCTCTTCACAAAACATGTTCTGGTTGCTGGAGCTAGTGGAATTGCGCCGGCGTCGCTGCTGCCCACAAGAAAATTTCCGCTTGGAATACGGTAGCTGCAAAAACACCGTCCCTGGAGGGAACAGACAGGACTTTAGTGCAGACCTGAGTCCCTACAGCTGGCCGCTGGCTCATTAAATTCTGAAAAGGAAACTGGACTGAGTTTCATTTAATTGCCTTTTAGCAAGATAAAATAGGATACACTTTTCCTCCTTCACTTTTACATGCTATTTCCTGCAAATAACAGCACTGGGAGAGAGCACACTTAGTCTTGCCTTTCTCTTGGTAGAAGGGAATGAAGCAAAGCTGTAGCTCCGATCCATCTTTCTAATTCTGCATCAATTTCCATTCTCTTCTGCAATTTTCCAAAAGCTCTCCTCCTGTCATTGTCTTCGTGTCTCAGCAACCCCCCTGAACATACCAAGTTATTTTACGGTAATATGCCATGCATGGAGCTTAGAGGTGCTGACAGATCACCAACTTTTATGAAGAATGAGAGCAAGTGGATCCTAAATGCTTTATCTATCTCCCACACAGTGCGTCTGGGTAGAGAACTGACCTTAAGCACGAGCACAGAGTACCGACTTGTCCCAACACCTTCCCCTCCTTCTAGCTTCTAGATACACATTTATTTACACTGCACTTGGAATAAGCTCTGCCTTACTTTTTTTTTATTTTTCCACCTCCTGGAAAGAAGAGTTTCAGAGATGCTATAAAGCAAGATTTCAAACCAATGACATTGACTAACAGCAACACTTTGTGCTTTTCCTACTGCCTCTCCAGTTTTCTGGTTTGCGTCGGCTGATACAGCTACTTGTATAGACATACTGAGGACCAACATCACTGACACAAACCACAGACTGCATGTAAAATGGTTCTTTTGCTTATAATAGCCTCCTCCTTTGGCCCCAGTGCCTGCCAAATATTGCTCACCTGTGACATGGATATACTGGGGCTTGTTCTCAGCAGGGAAGTTGAATGCAGAGGCCGAGTATTTATCTTGCACAAATCCAAATCTGGAGGAACAAACACCAGGGAATTAGAAAACAAACAAACAAACCCAAACAAAAAACCAAACCAAACCCAAAACAAAACCAAAAAGCCACTCCAGCTAGGATTCCTTCAGCCCAAGGCAGGGGGACCAGGGAAAAACTTCCACCATGACAAAGGCTCCCTCTTCTTTTGGCCTGAAGGCAAGGGGAAAAGGGGTGAAGAGAGCTGAGCTTCTCCAACTATCCTCCGCCCCTGCTAGGCACAGTGTGAAAGCACGTAACTCCACGCTGACCGCTGTCCTAACTCACGCCAGACACAGATCACCAGCAGCTCAGTTTGGGAGGGCGCTGAGCAGCCTCTGACAAAATGGAGCAGCTGCACACGAATGAGGGAAGAGCAGTAGTCAGGACAGACATCCCTTGGGTCTGTTTCCAGCTGTAATAATTTTTTTCAGGCTGGGCAATATTCCATACAGAACTTCAAGCAGCTCACCTGACAGTTCTTTGCTGTTTGGAGAATGCTTGTTCCTCTTCTGCTTTCTAAGCTAATGAAAGCTTACTTCCGAGCTAAAGTCCATTACAAAAGGCAGTCTCTCTATTATGAAAGAGGCTTTGGCAGCAAGACCATGAAACAAACTGGCAGCTCAAGCGAACAAAGGGGTAAGGCTAGATAGTACTCAAAGTTTCTAACAACTCCTTCCTAAACTGGGCCCAGCCTCCTCTGTACTGCTCACGTCCCAGTCTCCTGCCTATTGTCAACCATCGGTTGTCATCCAGTTCAAGACTGTGTTAAGTACACATGAAGGAAATAACTGTCCCTTCTTAGAAAGAAATCTATTTACAGTCTATCTGGTTCTAACTCAGAATAACAGGGCACCTTCCAAAGCCACTGCTGTTCCTAGGAGGAGAGGATGGCTTGCCAGTGAGTGACAGGCTGAAACACTACCTACCCGCCCCTTGCACCCACAGAACCACCTCCGGGCATTCTAGTCATGTTTTAGCCTAACCATCTGCCAGCAGACTTCAGAGAGGCAGAAGACACAGAACTTACACGACTCAGGAGTGACTGTTCCGCACAGGTCTTCATCCTACATTATCCAGGGAGATATGAACCTTTCAGTCATTCTGCTCCGTACATACCTGTATGCTATCGCTTCCTGGAGGAGATGCATCCGGTCCCAGTATGTTTCTGGTTCGAAGCCTGAAACAAACAAGAAGGCAACAATTACCTAGCAATGCCACTTCATTTCCTTCTTTTTAAGACTTCAGTTTTCCTCAGAAGACCTCTGTGCATTTTCTTTTTTCTAGCCATTTCTTTTCGTCACGCTTTTTCCTGTCAGCTGTCCCTTGAATGCCATGTCATTAGAGATGTGTCTTCTTGTACACTCCAGCAGCAGATTTAGCTTTTGTGTCTCTCGAGATGAAGGAGAGGAACAGAATGGGGTGTGTGGGAGGGGGCAAGGACGGAGAGCGGGCTGCTGTGTATCATCACAGAGTGCTCTGAGAATACTTAGTTCAAAGTCAGTGGGGCTACAGTGACCTCACAGCATATAGACTTGCCATCAATTGTTTCACATTTATACCTAGACACTGGGTCAAGGGTTAACGAAAATAAAGAAAACGGTCATCTTTACTATTTTAAAACGGCGCCCTTCTCATGATGCAATTTTGCCTCTCTCTGCATGGGGACCAAGATCTCTGACCTTTGAGCTTCCACCTGAGACTTACCACAACAGCGTCACTCAAAAGGGGGATTGCAGAAAAGGAGACGGCAGTTTCTAGCTCTTAATCTCCTGTGCAAACACTCTTACTGTGAATGTAACCATGGCAACAAAAAAAGAGGATGGCAGTTGTGCAAGCCTAATCTCACTGAGGGGGAGAATAAACAAACGCAGGATACAAATGCAGAGCAGCTCCGGGCAGGGTCTACCAGCAAAACAGACTCTTACAGTATAACATCGTGTCAGACAGAGTAACTACTTAATATAGGCTCTATAAGGCTACGCAACATTATGGCAACAAAGATCATGTGCCTCGGTACTTCTTGCTGCCAACCTCAGACAGCGTTGCTCGCCGATTAGCCTGCCAGCGCAGCTTCCTCCGAGCACCACCTTCCTGAGGGTGGCTGCTGAAATGTAAAAACAGGCCCTTCAACCAGCTAGTGCATGTCTGGTAAATGAGTTTCTTCACGTCTGCTACATGCCAGAAGGGACCTGCTTGCAGAAAAGTACACCAAGGGGTGAAACAAAGAACATTTCTTACCATCAAACAAATGTTCACTACCCTCCTTCAACAAGCAGCTAACGTTGAGTGGGATGAACAACTGAGCTCGAAGGGGATCTCCATATAAGTAACTGGGCAATGCAAATGGGCCTTCCAAGACTGGAACTAGCAAGAAACCACAGGACGTGGCTTTCCGATGCCAACCCTGAACCTGAGAAAAGATTCAAACAATGAATCATACAACATATGTCCAACTGAAGAAGGGTACTTATGTGCATAGGAGCAACTCATTCCCCAAGAATAGATCAGACATGCTCAATTCTCCACAGGCTCAGCTCGCTTTGCATGGCAAGCGCACAAGTGTCCTTGTAAGCAAAGCACTACAAGCGCAAGACACCAGGCTTTCCTTTTTTAAGTGCCACATCAATCAGAAAGCACTTTAAAATAGGACATTTTTCAGGAACTGATTCAGCCTACTTATCATCAGTGGCTAAGCACTGCTGCTTTACTGGAACAGGGCAATAGATTTTAAATAAAAGCAAAAACAATCACCTATTCAGCCTATCATCTGGCTGGGTGGGTAAAACCTGTGTTAAATAATTTGAGTTTTAAAGAAGCTACAAAAGGGAAAAAACCCTAAAAATTAAAAAGTGACACAAACCACTTGCATTTCCAATTCAACTTGTTGAAAACATATTAAAAAAAAAAGCTAAAAAGCATTGCTGAACAGGAAGAACACATTGCCTGGAAAAACCCTGTCATGAAAGCAATTCCACTGAGATTTAAAGTTTTCAGGTTTGGTGACAGAAGGAATGCAATGTCAAATAGATTCTTTTCCAAAGACCCAGTTCAGGGCTTAAGATTTGCCTAAGGGGGACTTAAATTTATCACCTTGACCTGTACTGATCTCTGCATACTGTGCATGAAGCCCACTAAAAGCAGAACACTATCCTGCAGACAGAATGGCTATAGATAGCATGATAAATGACGACCAGATGCAGCAATGCTGACAACCACCAGTAAAATTACTATGGAAATAAGGGCAAATCCAACCCACTGTCTCTCTCCTAATACTTCACATGACAATGTCGCCAGTAGTATAAGGGACCCAGAGGCCAGACGGGCATTGCTGCGGCCACCCAGAACACAAGGACTCTTACCATCTCAAAAAGAACAGCTGCAGTCACTGCCATCCAGTGTAACTTGATTTCAAAGGCAGCATTCAGGGAGAAATTGCCATGGTAATAACAACTGCACCACTCCAAACGGTCAGTGCGGTTATTCACATCCACATCGAGCGTCACTGTGCGTTGCTCAGGCACTGTGGCAGCTACACAGCCAAGGAATAGGGGTATATTTAAAAGATGCATTAAAGAGAGGGTGGGAGACAGGATGAAGAGAACAAAAGAAACAAGACAGGCTATTTGAAATTAATTTGTCCTCCCACTCCTCCCCAAATATTTTGGGCTAGTAGAATAGTCCCAGAATGCTGCTCATCCAGATCACAAGAGACAAAAACCTGAAGTATTACTCATATCAGGGGTCCAGGACACAGAATTACCTTCCCAAGCAGTCAAAAAACATTTCAGCTGCAATAAAAAGACAGAACCAGGAGTCAAGCAGCAAATCAGTAAGTGACTGGTGCCATAATTAAATCTGGCTAGACAACATCAGCTCCTGCATACCCAAGACATTCCAAATCGGTTTTAATATTTCTACATGCCCCCACCAGAAATCACAACAGGGTGCTGTGACACAGGGCAGAAGCATTCCAGGACTTTCCACAGCTAACAGAGATTAGAAGTTAAACTTTGTGTTTCTTTAACCCCATATCAATATCTCACATTACTGCATTGCTAAAACTGCACATCCAACACTTTTGTAAAAGCATGAAAAGTCAGCCAAGACTCATGCAGCAGCGTTACGATCACTGCAATACCTTCTGTTGCTTTGCAAAAAGTGCTGGGATAGTGCTCAAGATCCCGCTCCCTTTGTGCCCTACGCCCCAGCATCCCAGTGAAAGAAAACCTCGGGTATCAGGCAAGAGAGGAAGAGAAGCACAGAGCGTGGAAGTGACCTGGCTGGTGTCACACAGCAGGACTGCAAGGCCAGGGTTAGAACCCACATCTCCTGACTTGGAGACCACAGTCCCGCTATGGACCACGCTGTGACTTTCAACTTTTCTTTACGCTTTACGCTCAAATACATAATTTAACATTTCTATAATGTTAAAAATTGACACAAGGGCTGCAATACAACTATTGAAAAACCTTTGCCCTTTTTTTACTGCGTGCATGAGGGATGGATATTATTTCTTGCTTAAGTAGAGAAAGATGCGTACCCTTTTATATGGTCACCTTTTAAATGGCCTTATAATTTAATGGCTTAATAGTGTTTAAAAAAAAAAAAAAAGGTTGAAGTTCTTTCCTCAAGGTAGATGGAAAGTTCCCACCTTCACTTCTACTGCAAGTTAGCTGGAGACAATTTTCAAGGTTGTAAGTAAATCCTTTATACTGTTATTACTGCAGCTTAGGAACAGAAAAAACCACCCCAAATCCCAACCCAATAAAAATGGAAGAACACCACCCAGTTTTGTTTTCTAATAAGATTCATTTTTGTCTTTGGGAAATATATCATTTCCAATTCCTGAGTTGGTCTGATATTGTCAGACAGACCAACATCTTGTGGTTTTCTTTTTCTTGCTCCTTTTCAGTGCAATATCACTGTGAATGCAATGCTTGTGGTTAGATGGTTACAGTGCCAGTTTTGTAACTGTGTTGGAAAACAACATCCCAAAAGCTGTAAAGCGAAAGCAGCTCAGTCAGGTAGATGCTGGGTCATTAGCTAAGAGGTCAGTGATAACACCACAGTCCAGTGTGCCCAAACTAGCACACTGTGAAGAATGAGCTACCTGCTCCCTTATACTGGTCCTTTTTCCAGATAATTCAGGCTCCCCATTAGGGCTGGAGCTTCTCTCTCCACCTTGCCCGCAGCTGTAATTCACAGGCAAAGCAAGAGGAACGCAGTCCAACCAGGTGAGCTACACAAAAGGACCTTAAAAATTGGTGAGAAACATCCACGTGTCTGAATTCAGAAGCTTCAGTTTAAAACCAACTTCATTTTAATTAAACAAACTCTGGCTTCCATAGATTTTAAGAGGACTCACCTGCTTCCCAATTGTCTTGTACCATTGAGTATTTAACTAATGATTTATTGAGTACATCGGAGCGGAGCAGGCAGGTTATTCTCCAGTCACAGACTACACTACGTACGAGACTACAATTGCTAGTGCATGCATTGCTATAAATCAAAACGGACAAGATTAGGTATATCACAGGTCAGACTTCCACTGGGAAGGGAAAGGGGAAAAATAATCACTGGGCAAGTGATAGGGGAATTGGGAGGGATAAAGATTTTAGAGATACATGGAGCTTGTTCCAGAGCTCCCAATGCTTGCATGCAATTTTATGTCACAGCCTGACATTTAGGGAAGGTGGGGAGGGGAAGAAATAAAAACCACAACCAAATCAAAGCCAAGAGAGGAACAAATGAAGTCACGTGGACCAGAGGTCATCTGGGTTTAGTAAAGCTCTTTGCCTCAGATGAACTGCTAAAGTTGTTTGGGTTTTTTTTTTAATATTGTTTAGAAGAGGGGCAGCACAGAAACATCAATTAAACAGTTCCTTTGTAAGAATGGAGTTCCACACTGGATTTTTCTCCAAGAAACTATTATTCCTGGAATAACCAGACTGCATGTGAGCAATCTGGAGGCATTTTTCACTCATCCAAGGACTGCAAATTAGCTAAACAGCAGAATGGACATAATTCCAACTGAAATGAAAAAGGGGGGCTACGCAGGTGCGTAACTACATAACATGCTGAGGGAACACACTCTTTCCTGGCTGGCGTTACAGAAAAGGTAAGAGGGGCACTAAAGCACCCTTCTTTCTTTGCCCGTTTCCCCAAGTGCAAGCTTACTGAGCCTCAGTCTTCTCATCTCACAAAAGAGGACAGACGTAGAAAATTGAAGTGGTTTTCTTGGCCTAAATAGTGAGTAAGAGATCAAAGCAGGGACAGGATCTGGCCCAAGTGCCTCCAGCCTTCACAACACTTTCATGACAGCCTATGTTCAGGCTTCAGCTCCGGCCAATCGTTGAGCTAATGAGGTTGGACACTAGCCAAGGCAACAGATTTATCGTGTGATGGGGAAACATATCCTGCATATGTTGGCTTCAGGGAATTAACCATTAGTTCAGGCTTCCTATCCTTAATCCTTTTCCACTTCTGATGCTGTTCCTCTTCAAACAAGACTTTCAGAAATACACAAGGATTACTGTAACTTCAGGTTTAAGAGATACTACACCAGCATTAAGTCACTTCTCTTCAGAAGGTCAAATATACAAAACAGGAGAATAGCAGAATTTTCTTTTTATGCATAACTGACAGGCCTTTAAAAGATGCATCTAAATAAATCTGAAATTACAGTTCCATAGCAACGATTTTTCTTGTAATTTTAAACAGGGAAAGAGGAACAAAAGCAAGTGACTCAGGCTGGCCTGGAAATGCAACAAAAAGCTGACAAAGCAACGCAGTCAATCATGCAGCCAGTGTGTTTCACGGGCTCTTAGTGGTAGTCAGCGTTATACTACACATATTACAGAACTTTCAATATTATAAGGGTACCTTGCCCAGCAGCAAGGTGCTCCATATGCAAACCCTACTCCTTCCATACTGCAGGGATCACTTGCAGCTGGGCTTCCCAGACTTCAATATAAGGAGTCTGGCTATACATGGTTCAGATTAGCAGAGAAGCCTCCAGCACATCACAGAAAACTAACAAATCTGGATCTCACTGTGGCTTTTGCCATTAAGAAGCAATTAAACATGGCATTTCAAGTACAGTTTGGTTGCTCTGCGGTTCTCACAACTTGTCCCTCCATGCTCATCACAGGTTGTAAAGAGTGTCTCTGGACCCACAAGGAGACAAAGTCAGTATTTTCCTCCGTGAATTCTAAAGGATGGCAGGGCTGGGGGAGATCCAGGAAAAATGAATATTTAAATAATACTTTTTACTGTATTCCAGAACTCAGAAGCAAAATTGCCTGCTCAGCCGGTGAAACACACCTCCAGCATATGAGAACAAGTCCACGTGCAAGACACATGTAAGGCCAGCATGAAATTTGCAGCTTTATTGCTGGTCCACGTGAGATCATACCCTTGGCTGGCTGCTCTTCCCCTTTCAAACTATCCCCTTGAACTTCCCCAGCTGTCACCTGTGCTGTGCATCTACCTAATAACGCAGCTGCCTGGCTCCGTCCTCCGAAACTGCGGCTAAAGGAACTGTGCCTACTTGCATAGGAGGCTGGGCGGCTGGGCAGCCAGGGCAGGAAAAACACTGGGATTTCCGAGTGCAGGAGCTCTTCTGCCACAAACGCCACCTCAAACCATTTCCTCTGGAAGGCGGAGAAGTCATCCATAGCAGCTGTGTGCCACATAGCAGGCTGCTGCATGCCCACTGAACAAAAAGCAAGGGGAAGGACAGACTGCAGTTAGAAACAAGTGTTCAAGACAAAGAAAGAGACATAGTTCTTTCTGAAAAAGGGGTAGGGAAAAAAAATAGGTTATGTTGGCTAGAGTTCCTATTAAAAAAACCAAACAAACAGAAAACCAGAAAGGCTAAGTTTCTTTGACTCTCTTTAGAGCAATGTTTTTAGTTGCTCCTGAAGTGCATTTCTGCTGCAGCATCCATAAGATTCAAGCACAGCTGCTGATTATGCAAAGGGGTAATGAGGAAAGTATCAATAATCAATTAAAACNGGTCTGGTTCTTTGTCCACAACAATCTTGTAAAAATAAAAGCCATAGATAAAGGTTCGTAAAGCTTCTCCAGATGCATGGACAATAAGCTGCTCTTCTAGCATTTTCTGAACAAAAAAAAGAGAACAGAGTAAAAACGATAAAAAAGGAGAAGTCACTCTTCCAGTTACATAAAAAGGTTGCTAGAGAACATTAGGAAATAATCTTCTTTTTCTTGGCATCCTTTGTCCAGATATGTACCTAACGACAATATCAGCAATGTTGATATTCAGTAAATGTAGGAAGTCCTTATCTCCCTGAGAAATCATGTTTGACCTTTCCACAGATGTCTGTCTTCCTCCCTTACCCTGCTCT